>JAPUBX010001999.1:0-18158 GCA_028672205.1 Proteocephalus fallax | reverse complement strand
GGCGACGACATTTACCAAAGACGGCATCCACATGATCACTCCATGATAACCGACTGTGAAAAATAACGCCGAGGAATTTTGATTTTGAGCTCGAGGCGAAATTATGGAGTGAAGCGATTTCAGGAATGTCAACATCGGCTCTCAGGGAAAAGATAATGGAGATGATGCATTCAACAGAAGACGATTCTCAGAAGACCACTCGAGTACTTCAGTGACTGCCTGCCTGAGCTGTTGAGAATAACCCTACGTCTTGCAGGCATGGCATGTAGTCAACCCATCCGCGTATTTTATTAGTGTCACGTCGTTAGGGGATCGGAGGCTAAACGTGTAATAGTTAAAAAGGAATGGAGATAGCACTGCGCCTTGTAGTACACCGCAATTATTGGGCAAGGAGGATGAGGCTTCATTTCCGACACTTGTGTGCTGGCGCCGGGTCACAACGCCATCTTCACATAGTTGAGAAAGTATGCAGCAGCGTGAGATAGCATTGAAAGCAGAGGTGAATTCCAAGAAAACTTCCTTGGCGGCTTTCGCTCCGGCATCAAGTGAAGAGTGAAGGGTGTGCGAAAACGTAGCCACGGCGCCTAGAGTGTTTCTATTTGATTTATAAGCAAACTGGAACGGGTCATCGGCAGTTTTCAGCGTGTTCTCCAATTTAGTGCTTCTCAATCACTTTCAACCAGACAGATGCGTTGGCGATAGATCTAAACATCACATGTCCCGCGGAACCATTCGCTGGTTTCGGAATAGGTGTGATAGCGGAGTCTCTCATTTCCGAAGGAACGGAGCATTCTCCTAACGAATAAATGGCGAGCCTTGTGACAATCGGAGATATCTCGCGGTGACAGATTTTAAGAACCGCGGGAGGGACCCCGTCCGGGCCAGTCGCTGTGGAGATCTTGAGGCCAGCCCAAATTTTGGAGATGGAGGATTCGTGAGCAGGTAGAAAAGCGCTTTGATTAAGAGATCGAACGCGGAATGGCCAGTGGATTGGAAGATAAAGCCATCATTCAGAGCATCAAGGTCTAGGGCACCACTTGGTAGATATGAGCGACGCGCGCTGTCTCATATGCCAGGTGTACAGTGTAGGGAAGTACGGGGATTTCAAATATTTCAGCGAAACGTTGCCAATTTAAACCCTGGTGACTGATATGACCTCCAGAGTCGCGATTAATCGAGCATATACTTCAAAATTGACGTAACACGACGTTTTTTTGAATGTCCATGTATAATTATAATGGTAACATGTTGAAGTTCTGTCAATATTCAAACGGAGACAGGCAAGCATTGATTAATCCCATAAGTTGAACTGAGATAATTTACAGCTTTTGCTACTATTTTTTTTCTGGAAGCATAAGGAAATTTGGCGTCAAGATATACCTTTGTACGAACTGCTATTTAGAAGTGTTTGAATAATGAGACTTCAACTTTTGAGCACCTCGGGTTCGACAATCTACACCGCCTCCGTTTACTGGACGTCCACGCCAGTCATATTTCGAAGGTCACATAAGGATCAAGGAAACGTACATAACCTGTGATATAAGGTAGATCAGCCAAATTTCGAAGTTGAATCCTTAATTTGTATCAGATATATTCTTTTCACCGTTTTACGTCTGAATCATCTTTAAGTGGACCTATTTGTTAATTTCAAATGAGTCATGGTGTATTAATATCCACCTTGAGGAGAACAATTGCGTTTGTAAACTTGTATTTCCAGTTTCAAAATAAATCCCACAATAATAATTGAAGCTCAAATTAAGACTTAAAATGAACCATCTTTTGTAAAAGAGGGGGTTCGAAACATTCACGTCAATGTCTGTTGTATGCGATACCTTCAATCTCCTCGAAAACGCCTATGTTTGGCAGTGGCTTCCAACACCACCCTTCGAACAGTTGATGCACAGTCTAAAACACAAATGCATGCTGTTGTAAATCGCAATAACTTGGTGCCTGGTTTTGATGAACACAAAGCATCTCTGCTTGTGTTGCCTCATTAAACGAATCAGTTTGTCTGATGGTCTAGTGAGACTCGCCTTTTCGGACTGAGGAACGTTCAAGATGCTCCATGTGGAACCCATCTCATTGGTCTGGATCTATGGGGTCGAGAAAGGGTTAATTTTGTTAGCAGAATGCAACGAAAGCAATGGTTGCAAAGTATTTTCTAGTTTTAACTTCACAAGAAAACACACCTGGTCCTTGGAAAATGTCAACTCCTCATGTTCCTTTAGATGATCTAGGAAGATTAAAAAAAACATTAAAAGTCGCAAATGTGTATCACACCTTTGCAATAGAAAGATAAAATTTAAAAACAATTGGATCAAATGTTAATGGTTTCAAATTACTTATGGCAATCAGTTTATCCTCTCCGAGAATAGCCAGAAAGCAGACGCCGAACTCTGCGTTTAACTTGGAGGTCAGAAGAGTCCACTGCCCATGATCGGTGTCATTAGTGGGCATTGTAAGAACTTCAACCGATCGATTGGAGGCCCTCGAGGCAGAATTCCCACCGGCAACTAAAACACGGCCACGGAACAGAGCCACGCCCGGGTTGTTGCGTTCGCAGTGCATCGCAGCAATCGGACGCCACGCAGCCGTCTTCTCCATCTCATCGGGAGCAATGCTGTATCCACTATGGCGGTAAGGCCACTTGATCATCTCCACAGTCGCTATGGCTCCACTTCCACCGAAGCCACCAATCGCAAGCAGACTGCTGTCTTCCAGCCAAATCCAACCGCAACTGTCACGGTTGTAATTTAAACTCGGAATGAATCGCCACCTACAAGATATGCAGTATAATTGTAAATGAATAGCGTTGACGATTATCATTATAAATGCAATGAATCAAGCTGAATTGGTATGATGAATGATCCTTTTACTTTTTTGTTTCGGGGTTGAATTCACAGCAGTAACGTGATCGGTTCTCGTCCATCAAGACACCACCGAGTAGAACGCAGCGGTCGGCTGAAGTTGCCACGGTCGTGCATCCCAGGGTAATCGGCATTTCGCCCACATCGCAAAACGTTCTCCTCTTCAGGTCAAAGGCAACGACCGGTCTTGAGACTTTGTGATTTTGGGGAGGTCCTGTTAGTTTTCCTCCGAACATATAAATATGATCTGATTTACAAAAAAAACATAAGTTGGATTAAACACAGCGTTTTAGCCACCAAATGTGTTTAGGATAAGCATTATATCGCAAGAACGGTAATGTCTACCATTGAGATATCCTATAGCAGCCCCCCAACGTAGTGGAATCGGCGTTATTTCATCCTGATCGTAATTTTTGAAGAATCCGTTCGCGTTGTCATCAATCCGCCCAACAAAATAGAAATCGCGTTCGCCCATATCCAGATAGCACGAGAGAATTCAAGCACACTATTACCACAGACTATGTTATAGGAGCCATTGGATTGCACCAAATTCGATTGGATAGCGTATATTTCAACCAATTGCAGTCATACCTTAACGTGCGTCGGCGAAAATGCCAGCGTAATCTCATTATAATAAAGCTGTCGTCGTGTTATTCGACAGGTGCTAACAACGAATTCGACTAAGTGTTGTTTTTGAAAGCACAAACCACGCGTGTGCTCCATGATCCAATTTAGCGCAATCGATGGTTCATAGATGTAATGCCCGCGCTGTTTCTGATGTATGGGCCCTTAAACAGAGCAGAAATCAACGGAGATCCTACATTAGGTTTCTAGGAAACAACGACAAAGCTATTCAATAATCACAGCAGGACGCCCACTGTTGAACGTAGCGCCAAGCAATACAAATGTATAGCTGCTACCGAAGCAATCGGCGTTTTAAACAACCAATGGAACAAAAGACTGCTCAGAATCGCCGGCTTGACATTCTCAGTGATGGTGGTTAACAGCCGCCGATCGGCATAATCGTCGTTCTCACCTCAACACAATAATTTCGGGCATAAACATTTCGCTGATAAACATGGGGGAGCAGTCTGCAGTCGAGCTGTCGGAAATAAATAGAGAGTCGGCTTGCTAGACACCGTTCTTCAGTATTTTAACTTTTTAAGGTACTGCTGGGATAGTAGACAATTTTCAATTGTTATTTTTTTATCAAGGTGGAATGGACGCACATAATTATGTCACCAATTCGCTCACATATACATGGCCCTACAGAATGCAAACAAAGGATAAAAACCACTAAATTTAGGAAAAATAAGAAACGAACGAGGCCTGATAAAATGGTGCTAATGTTAATAGACGATACCGTTCATTACACTAAACGAACTACTTATATTCATATCAGTGAGTTGTTTGAGGATCGTTTTTAATGTTCCGTTGAATAACTCGAAAGCGTTTACAATAGTTCGGGGACTGATGTAAACGCAAAAAAACTTCCACTGAATGCTGACAACAGAACCATTCATTTGAGAGTCTTAATTGTGGATGGGGCATAATTATCGGACACATTTGCATGTTAAATAAAAGCAAAGAAAAATAAAAAAATAAAAGCTACTCGTTGGAGCCAATCGGAGTGCACTGCTTGGGAAAATAAATGCGTCATCTGATACAATATGAACCACTGTATCACCCGCTGAACCGAATTTATAAAAGGACCTATGGCATGATACAAATATCTTCGCCATGGCCGATAAACAACTTGGTAGAACAGCCCTAAGGCAACACACAAAGAAAACGGGGGTCTGAAAGCTAATATAGAAACCCCCTCGTCGTTTTTCTCTCACCCTACTCGATTATCTAAATAAATTAAAAGATTAAATTCTTCTGCGTATTTCATACTTACATCTGAATAACCTTGGTTCTCACCGATCACCATCGTCCAAAAAAAGATGGTGTACGTCTGTGCATCATTTTCAATCGTCTAAACGCTATTGCAAAACGTTTTCCACTGTCCCGCAGAGAAAAAAAGCATTTACCTATCAAGGGCACACGTGGTTGTTCTCCCGGTGTTTTACCGGGACATCGCGCGGGATTTGAAGGACACACAATGTCGACGGCGCCCCAATAAGACGCCATCTTGTGTCAACCACCATTAGACGGGGTGGCCGTCTTCTATGACGGCGAAGACTGCTATCTGGTTCATCCAGAGTGAGACCACACACTCTCTCCTCCAATACAGGATGCCTCACACTGGATCACACAAGGACAATGCTTCCTTCATCCACAGTCGCGAAGACTTGAGCAACTTCCTCCCTTCCCAAACTCATGGACCAGCATCGTAGATTTGTCGTTATAAAGACCCAACGCATAAACGGCTTTAAAAAAATAGCACAGGTAGCTTCGGTTGCTGGGCCTTTACAACTGGATAACGCCAGAGTTAAAATATTCATCACGCCAGACCACGCTTTCCTCATGTGGTGCAATTTGTAACAATTAGTGTGCTTGCACGAGATTGCCATTACAATCACACCCGAACCACATAAATTACACCAGCGTATTTAGAACCTCTCAATCCCATCACTACCGATCCCTTTTGTGGTCCTCTTTCTTTAGAACCAACGAACTTTGAAGGTGACGGTCAAATGCGTCTGTGCCCTTCTGATTATAAAAACCAAAATCGCAATAATCTGACCGCGAAAGCTAAATTATTCAATGAGGAAAGCGAATGCTGGCGTGGTTTCATATATTGAAACAACACCGCAGTCTGCGAAAGCCTGGCGGAATGATCCATCCGGTAAATTCGTATCCTGTTATCTTAAGGCTGCAACTTTCACAATTGTGCCTTTCACGACCGAGGCGCATCGCATTGCCCATGAAATTCATAGGTGTGAAGTTACGTCGCAGTGGAATTAACCTTTAATCGTTCGGACAAGGAGAATTTGCATTTTTACCAATTGGGTTTCAGCAATCTTCATCTCCACTGTCGTCGAAGCCTCTACGCTTAATCGGCTCTACTGGGCGTACGCGACGTCTTAATCTGGGTCACTTAGATACGCAGCACTGTCGTGGCTTCCACGCTACAATCTCCGTATCATTTCCTATCGACACCTGAAATGGTAAACGGTTTCGCTTCACTCAACCTTAAGCCAATGGACACATTGACAGTTACTTTCATTATGTACCAGATACAACCCGTCTTGAGTATTTCAGAACTAAGCTCGGGTACAACGAACGACGAAAGAACTCGATTTTCACGATCCCCAAGTAGAGCAGTATGACTCCTGAAACTGCTGAGACTTCTGGATCACCGAGAGCTCGATGAAGTAATTGCATTTATTACTTCTTAAAGCAAACATATCGACCTTCAAAATAGAAATGCTTAGGAATGCAAACATATTAGAGGGGTTTCGGGTGGTTTTGAAAATCAAAATCTCGAATACAATGCACATTTTAAGGCAGTTACGAGAAAAGCAGGAAACGATCGTACAGCACCATTTATTGAATATTAATTGAATACAATAAACACGGCGTTTTACGTGGACACAAGGAACTGGACACAGTAGATACAAAACAAAAAGAAATAATTCGGTATTTACGACATAATCTTGGGATCGGCCATTTTTCATGCTTTGAGTGGCTGGTTTCCCTCGTAAGTGACAAACTGAAACACAATAAAATAAATTTGATTTATTTATAAAATTAATAGCAAATAGTCTCTCCGAAAGTTCTTACCGCTGAAGTATTGGGATTCAATGTATTCAATTCGTGGAATGGTGTCTCCACTAAATAAAAGAACGTTGTATTTATTCATATTGATTTTTTTTTAAATTTATTTATTGCTTAATTCCATTTCCAATAAATCTTTTAAAGTAACCACGTCCTTCGTTTTAAGCTTGCCCTCAACATTATACAAAGGTCCAATATATTCTTAAGTGTTCGAGTAATTGTTAACGATGCTGCTTCGTACCATAAATAAATGACCTTATCCAATATGTTGATGGTTTGACGCGATTTCAGGCCAGCCAAAGATTTCCAATGGCTTAGCGAGGTTATCGTTGAAGTGGTCAAGTTGTGCTTTGTAACCTACCTACTGATGAAGGCATGCAAATTGGGTTTCGGAAATATTAGCACGTCTTAGAACGTCTTAGAACGTCTCCCTCACAGTTCGATATTTATAAAGATGGTCGATGCTCAAATCCCAGGTGTTTTCTTCACTTGATTCGCCCCAGATAAACTGGTACGATCGAAAAATCTCAAACAAACCAACACACAGTCCGGTTAACGAATGACGCGCAACTTTCGTTATAAACACATTCGAAACAAACAGCCACCATACGTAACAGTTAAGACATTAATTTCGTCGTTTTCGTTCACTACTTCTACAATATGAGCAATTTTTTAAAAGGTATCAAATAAAGAAATCGACGCCTTGCGTGAATGATTATTTTGCATCGATGTCATCCAATGCAGAAGCGCCAGCAACCCAGTTTGCAATATGCAGCCAGTGTATCAGTGGTTTGATGAAAACACTTTTCAAACAGATACAGTGTCCGACTAACCTCGTTTACTTCATTTTAGCCAATAACTCAATTAATCTGCCAGACATTCGTAGCAAACCCGATAATATAGTAAGACATGCAAGATTGCGCCATGTTAGCAAAGCGAATGCTGCCGTGTGTTCTTTTGTTGGCGTTGTTTGCTATCCAATAGCAAACGCCGAAAAATGCAGCATCCAATGGAAATCTCCCCTCTTGCAAATGCACTGCAATCACAATTTAAAAAGGCTGACTGTCTTTAATACAAACGTAAATCTTACCATAAGCTGGTAGTCTGAAATGAATCAACGCGATTACTATGTCGTAGGACGGGTTAGCGATTACGTGAATGGGTTCTTCAAAAATAATGACCAGGACCAAAAGACCCTACTTCCTCCACGTCAAGAAACGACAGTCGGATATCTAAATGGTAAGTAGGATGATGGTTGCGTGCATCAAGCGGTTTCATACTTTGGGCATCGCTAATGTAGCAATATTATCTTTCACCTAAACAGGCCGAATTTTCACGTTCGGAGGGAAGCAATCATACCGTACAGGCAAGGTAACACCATCAGTTGTGGCCTACGATATAAAGAAAAAAACATTCTCTTATCTGGGCGAAATGCCCATCGAAGTGGCGTTCTCGACCGTGGCAACTTCAGCTGACCGCTGCGTAATTCTCGGGGGTGTCCTACAACATAACCAGCGCGCACAATACTGCAGTGAATTCGATCCTGAAACAAAAACGTAAAGCGATTATTCTCTTCCACCTCGTGCCGCCTTTAACGCGATTCATTGTTAACAATTATGCTGCACATCTTGTAGGTGGCGATTCATTCCGAGTTTAAATTACAACCGCGACAGTTGCGGTTGGATTTGGATGGAAGACAACAGTTTGCTTGCGGTTGGTGGCTACAATGGAAGTCGAGCCATGGCGACTGTGGAGATGATCAAGTGGCCCTACCGCCATAGTGGATACAGCATAACGCATACAGCTCCCGATGAGATGGAGAAGACGGCTGCGTGGCGTCCGATTGCTGTGATGAACCTCGAGCGAAACAACCCGGGTGTGGCTCTGTTCCGTGGCCGAGTTCTTGTTGCCGGTGGGCATTCTTTCTCGAAGCCCTGCGGTCGATCGGTTGAAGTTCTTACAATGCCCACTAATGACACCGATCTTGGGCAATGGACTCTTCTGACCTCCATGTTTAACACCGAATTTGATATCTGCTATCTGGCCGCCATCTCTGAAGACAAACTCTTAGCAATAGGTAATATTAATCATGTTTTAATTTGTTGTTATCAACTTTACATATATAATACGATATCATTGGATGTTTTTGTAGGTCACAAGACGGTGCATGAAGAGTTTGTATTCTCACCCGAATCAGTATGTAGTGCTTTAAATTGTAAATGCAAACAAGTTAGATGATTCCACATCCGACAGCAGGGCATAAACCGCTGAACTTTGAGGTTTACATAATGCTTATTTACCCTCCCTTTTTCCTCTTTCACCGTCCCTCAAACCCTCCCCACCCCACAGACAGATAAAAATGAGATGGGATCCGCTTGGAGCAACTTGAGCGTTCCCGCGGACCAAAAGGTTTGTCTGTTTCTCTCACGTTAAACTTTAAAAAAAATATATCCCTTCTCCTGGGTAAACCGGTCCGCTAAGTCACTAAAATATTTTTTCGATGGCACGTCGTGCGAATTATGATTGGTTTTCGTGCTACGAATCCGCAGCGCGACCTTGACGCCAGCATGAAGGTCACCTCTTAGACTAGCTAACTGATTTGAGAGGGCATCTTGCCTTGCATGTTGCGCGACCTTGACAAGTAAACGGTCGACTAGCAGACTAACTTGCTCAGTTTAAAAAGACGCCAAATTTAACCAATATATTTTCTTTGTCTTGCAGACGGTTCATGAACATTTCGACGGTTGGAAGTGGAAACCACTCCCGAATATTCAGGGATACCAGAAGGTTGAAGGCATTGCATACAACCGGTGTTAACCTCGGCTAAGGCTGTAGGCTTGGGTCCTGAAATAAAGATCCTTTGAATAAAGACAGTACACCAGACAGTTTCGTTGGGTCTCATGGTTTGGCTGAGGGTCCAAATGTGGCAAAGCATTCTCGGTGAAAGACACCAAGTCAGCGTTGGTTCTCGATCACTTTTGATTACAGAATCGACGAAGGTTAACACAAGGATGAGACAGGATGCCACCAGGTCCCTCAGAAAAAATCTAAAATTGCGTTATTCCTGTATGTTGACATCGGAAAATGCGGGCAATCTACTTACATCATTTAAAGGATGCGTAAAAGCCAAGCTTGCAGTGCAGTCGCCTTCTTGGAAAGTGTATGCATGAGACTGTGAGTAGTCGTTTATAAAAAACCAAAAATCTTTTTTTGGGTGTTCGGGTAGTGGATAACGTCTGTTATTGGTGACCCACGGAGAAGCTGAAGAAGAACGATGTTGAGAGCGTGATGATAGATAAAGAATAACAGGCTTGAAGTGTTTAGTTGCGCGAGTATGCATAGCGCACAGTCGATAATATTTGCACTATACATTTATATTGGTTGGAACGTGTGGCGATAGATTGCAGAGCGTGCGGTCCTATTTAATACGAAATCGTTGGCTCAATGTGGTCTAAAACAGAAAGAGAGCAATTTGTCAATTTTATGAAACCGTGCTTTTGTTATTACCCAGAATCCCCACCAATTGGAAGAGGGTAAACCAGAAAGGTGTTCGAGAGAAATAAGCGGAAAGCCCCATTTACTGACGAGTGTGATTTGGTATTTATACAGATGTTGGGGCAGTCGGCGGCGAATTGCGAAAAGTGATCAATCGTTTTATATGACACAAGCCTGGATTCATCGCGTTGTGTTGAATTTTGGCACACTACGCCAAGCAACCTCTTAAAACGAGCTTAATTGGAGGCTCAAAGTTACAAACAAATAAAAATAAATGTTGTGTCACAGAGAGTCGGCCAAAAACGTATTTATTTAGATCACAGAAGCTTCTGTTTTTCATCATCGGAACATTTCTACTTCGAGAGACAAGATTAAATAATAAAACGAAAATCAAAGTGTCGCATTTAATTTTGAATTTCTTTGTTGATTGTGGTGGAAAATAAAATAATCGGTCAATAAAAAGTCCATCTCAATACTTTGCTTCTGTCGTTGGGCAACAGAAACTTTCAACTGCCTCCAAATATTTTCCATGGGTTTCGGATCTGGTGACTTGCTAGGCCAATCCAGCAACTCGAAATCCTTATTGTGAATAATGCACTATTTCGTTGTATAAGCTGAACAACTGGGACACGTCGGATCGAGGAAGATGATCAGTGGTCTTCCATTTTCTTACAATTGCTCACGAAGGTGAATTACTTACACGAAACTGCAGATTCCGAGTTCCCCTCTGGTCTAGCTCTTTAAGTCTGTGTCAAGCCTACATGTCTAAGGGATATTCAATTAAGAAAGATGAAAGATTCTGAAAACCGTTATATAGTAATGGAATTCCCGTTTTAAGTCAATTCATCGACGGAGCTCGCCCTACACAGTGACCATGGTCACTACAGCTCTTCTTGCCAATTTGCCTCGTTTGTTTAGTGTTAAATTGTTTGGAATCTCATTGAAATTTATCAGAATCGCCATTTCCTAAACAGATTTTGTTAGTTGTACATTTTAATGACAAAGGTTTTGCTCCTCGTGACAATAATAAAGAGAATACAATCATAATAATTATTATTATAAATTATTACATTCTAATCCGATGTAGTTGTTTAGCTGCTGGCGTTTTGTCCAATTTATGTTTGTCCCAAAGCATCCTTTCGTGTACAGAGGACAGCTATCAGAATCGTGCAGACATTGTGAGACGTGGATTTGTAGTTGAGTGAGCAATCATTTCCCCATTTAGGCGATACACTCATCAGCGCGGGATGCACGATCACGTCCAGCCATACAACAGAACCGGAACCCCCCTATCACGGTTGCAGACAAACTCATGATCTCACGATCAAAAAACAGTCGTCGTGTTGTTAGAAGACAGGTACTTACCACGGGTTCGAGTGTGTGGTCTTCTTTCTGAAAGAAAAAAATAATTGTCTAATATGGCGCAAGCGATGGTTCATATATAATAATAATAATAATAATAATAATTGTAGTGGCTTTATTGAGGTCACTAGGATCAAACCTTTCAGCATAAACCAAGACAGTATAACTAGTACTAAATATTAAAATTGTCTTTTAGTTCCTGCTTCACCTGCTGAAAAATCGGGACAAATAAGGAATGACCGAATTGTCATATGCCGCTGTTATTGTGGCCATTGAACGGTATTGCCTACGTATTGGTCGAAGAGATTATTATTTGGATAAACCTGAAAAGAGGGGGTGGTTGTGATCACTGCAATAAGATGACAACCATGTTAGTGGCGTTGAACGATGATCTCTTCAATGGAGAGTATCGGCAGGCCACTAGACAACGAGATTATTTAAAAAGCCTACGGAGGGTTTAAAAGTCAGAATATTTAAGGCCGGGGAAAAATATTTATTAAGGAGACTTACACAGGCATGGACAAAGGTTTTTTTACGGCTAGAGCTTTAACCTGAAACGTCGAACGAAGAAGCGCGGATGACGTTATTTACCGAAGACGGCATCCACATGATCACTCCATGAAAATAGAATGGAGATGCATTTTGATGCGTTCAGCAGAAGACTATTGTCCGATGACCACTCGAGTACTTCAGTGACTGCCTGCCCGAGTTGTAGAGTATCACCATTTGTCTTGCAGGCATGGCATACAATCAAGTGATCCGCGTATTTTAGTAGTGTCACGTCGTTGGGGGACCGAAGGCTAAACGGGTTAAAGTTAAAAAGGAATCAAAAAACGCTGCGCCTTGTAGTACACCGCAATTATTAGGCAAGGAGGATGAGGCTTCTTATATGTTGGCTTCGGTAAGAGAAATAATGTTGAAGCAAATTAATCAACCATCCTTCAACGCCATCTTCACATAGTTGAGAAAGGAAGGTGGAGCTTGAGATTGTGTTGAAAGCAGAGGTGAATTCCAAGGAAACTCCCGTGACGACTTTCGCACCGGCATCAAGTGAAGATTGAAGGGTGTGCGAAAACGTAGCCACGGCGTCCAGAGTGCTTCTATTTTAATTATAATCAAACTGGAACTTGTCATCGGCAGTTTTCAGCGTATGCTCCAATTTAGAGAGGAGGTGCTTCTCAATCACTTGGCGATAGGTTTAACCATCACAGGTTCCTCGGAACCATTCGCTGGTTTCGGAATAGGTGTGATAGCATTCTCCTAACGAATCAATGATGAACCTTGTGACAATCAGTGATATCTCGCGGTGACCGATTTTAGGAACCGCGGGAGGCACCCCACCCTAACTTTAGGCACGGAGCAATGGTAACAGCGAATACAAATATTTCCGCCATGAACGATAACCAACTTGGTAGAACAGCCCTAAGGCAACACAAAACAGAAACAGGGGACTGAAAGCTCATAAAGAAACCCCCTCGCCTGTCGAAATAAATTAAAAGATTAAATTATCCCGGGTATTTCATACTTCCATCTGAATAGCTTGAGTTCTCAACGATCACCATCGCCCAAAAAAGGATGGTTGTGTACGTCTGTGCATCATTTTCGATCGCCTCAACACCATTTCAAACCATTTTCTACTTTCCCGCAGAGAATAAAAATATTTAATTATCAAGGTCACATGCAGTTGTTCTCCACTCTGGACCAGAAATTCGGTAACTGGATCGTCGAGGTAGACCCCTATGGCCGTTTTCATCATGACTCGGGGAATTTTTAAGTTCAAAACGAAATCGTTTGCTTTATTTGACGTTGCGATGACGTTGCAATGCCTTATGCAAACCATGCAATAAGACTTATATCGTGAAGTATCTAAGTTATGTTATTTCAGACAAGGACCCGTGATAAAACAAGCGAACGCATAAACAACTTTAAAAAATAGCAAAATCCGACAAAAAACTAAACTGATACCTGAAGTTATCTAGGTTTTACCAAAAATTATAGGAAAATTGTCAGACCAGTTCGCAACACTATTTAATTAGATGCATTTATTGTGATTCGTTTACATTTTAGTGTATGTGTGCAGTTTTGAACTAATATATGTATTGTGTTATGCCTCGTTATTTTACAACGTATTACCCTCACGTGTTTTGACTTATCGGCAAAATGTGTGATCAGAGACAGCTGCAATGTGTCCGCATAATCAGGATCCTGTTCTGGTGTAACTTTAATTCTGGCCTATTTAGTGATAGGTGCATCTCACTCAAACGCCAATACCCCACAACTACATCTATAAACCCCCTGAAGTAGGCAAGAAGATCAAGTGAAATGCTCCCTATTTTAAACTCGCAGGTCTGACAGCCATCCTATTTTTACCAAAGCTCCTGTTCTACTCTAACTGCATCCACTATTATACATCTACGCTTATAACCGTGTGTATATTAACTCCGGTAAGCATGCCTTGTACATGCCTTGCCATTTTATTATTACAAAGTATTGCGTTCGGAGGATCATCACTATTTTGCGCCACGCGGACCAAACCGAGATATGGAATTACGTCACGCTTATGCCACACACAACCTTTGATTTTTTATGTAACCTCTTCACGACGTGTCTTCTGTTCAAGGTGGTTGTCTGTTAGATGAACGCGACTGAAAGATATCCCTATAAAATGCTCTACAAAGATCTGCTTTTATCTAGATCAGGGACGTCCCACCCGAAGACCATTACTATGCAGCCATCCCTTCGCACCCGCGCTCTAGTTGATAAACTTATTCGTGTTGACCATGCTGGAGAAATGGGTGCCAAATACATTTACGAAGGTCAAATGGCCGTTTTAAAAAATAAGCCTGCGGGGACAATTATAAAGGTAAGGTAATTAACTATCATAGTAATTGTCTCCAAATGTTCGACATCCCTATTTTAGCATATGATGGAGCAAGAGGAGGTTCATCTCGCGAAGTTTGAAGAACTCATTCCGTTGAACCGTGTTCGACCCTCCTTCTTGTTACCAATCTGGAAAACTGGTGCATACGCAGTAGGAGTTGCAACAGCCCTTATGGGAGAAAGAGCTGCGATGGCATGTACTGTGGCAGTTGAGTCTGTAGTTGGAGATCATTACAATAATCAAATTCGGGAGCTTATTACCGAAGATCCTGTCGCCCACGCTGAACTACTCGAAGTAAGGTTAATTTAGGTTGGCGTAAATCCCCCATATTGTTCACCTACCCAATTGGCATTGGCACGAATCTTCGTCTTTTATACGTTTATCGCGTATTAGAGAATGAGCCCGTTCGATGAAAGTCGCGATGTTAATTTAATGTCTATAATGAGTCTTGGAAACATAACGGCATCCGCATCACCTGCGTTTTGATTGAGGGACGTCCCGCAAGACAGCAGGGTTCTGCTTGTTAAATCGCATAATAGATGTGTTCCGGTCAGTTTGTTGGAATCTCCATCCACATGGCGGAAGAACCGGAGACTCACCTAGAGTTAGAGTTCCGGGCTACTATCCCCTTAGTTGAACCGACTGTCAACCCTTCTACAACGCCGTTGGCTGCCGTTGTTCAGCCACGTGCTACGGTAGACAGACACGGGCCTTTCAAACGGGTGCCTCTCGCCGTCACCTTGCCAATGTAGGCGCTGCCGCAGCGACGTGGGCAGGTACGATCAAAGCCGACACGGAACGCCTCGGTTTGCAGTTTCCAGAGTTGGTTGAACCGCTCGAGGTTAAACTGCACAATAATGTGCTCCGATTGCCGCGCATGGGCGGCCGCGATTTACGACATTCATGAATCACAACAACAGCCCTTATGAGGGAAAGAGCTGCTATGGCATGTACTGTGACAGTTGAGTCGGTGGTTGGAGATCATTACAATAATCCAATTCGGGAGCTCATTACATTCATCCATGTTGTTTTAGATCATCAAGAAGTTTAGGGATGAAGAGATGGAGCACCACGACACTGGACTGAAAAATGATGCAGAGCAAGTGAGTGGTGGTGGTCGATTTGGGGGGCACCCCGTGCTGTCACATGGGGCACAGACACTAATTATCTCTTTTTTTCTCGCACCGCCAGTCTCCATGCTACGATACCCTCACCCGGATCGTCCGACTGCTCTCCCTCGCCAGCATTAAAGTGTCCGAAAAAGTCTAAGTTTTTCGCCGCTCTATTATCCGCACAGACGACGCAATCACAAGATTTACAATAAATATTTTACTTATCTTGTTTGCTGTCGGACTGCGCGCGCGAAATGTTACCAACGATTCAGAAGATGTACTTTAAGAGAAAGACTTTTGATTTGTATTTATCCTCGTGGCTCGGGTCACAATAAACCCATAGATACGAGTTAGCCCAAGGTATAATTGCGGTCATGACGTCGTTGATGAGTCAAAACGTCAACGTTGTCTGTTGGAGTTGTTTGCGCCCGTCTGTATGAAAAATCCATCACACTAACTGGTGTATCAGTAATTTCAGGTGCTGGGCTTCTAGTTTGCTGGTTTACCGCTATCCGCAGCTCGTTGACCGTGGCCTGATTTGCCATTGCTTGCTTTGCTACGCCATCTCTGCTAGAGGACCAATCCACTTCGCGCATATCCCCATTTAGGCCTCCCATGGACGGCTGTCGGAGGCCAGGTCGGCCCTCCGCTTCGTCTAATCCGTTTTGGCTTGAGTGATTGTAAAGAAGTTTCCCTTCGGCGATGCACATTAAGTTCCTTACAGCCTCTGGTGTGTCGTCAATTGCCAAGTATATTTCCGATTGATCGAAACCAACGTTTTCAGATTTAGCGTAATGCTTACGTTTCCGCAATCATCTACACGGCACACGAAAAATACAATAAACACATCCCACACCTTTGTTGCAGGTTACCTGATGGGTAGCCAATTCAAATAGTCTTTCAAATTCGCGTTTCTTTTAAAAGTTTAAAACCCATTTTAAATGGAAAATAATTATCTGGTTATTTATTTAGCAGAGGTCTACAATGTATGAATGATAAATCCCACATTCCCCCGCGTGTACCGTTACAGATATAGATTATTTTGGGGAAATGTTCCATGGCATTGGGGCCCAGACCAAAATATGTACCAACAGTAACACGAGAGGAATGTCGAGGCTTCTCAAAAACAAATATATGTGGGTTCTCCAATGCCCAAATACGGAAATTTCGTTGGTTTGCCGCCACTTAAAATGGAAACGAGGTTTGTATGAGGAGATTATTTTTCAAGCAAAACCATCCGTTTGTTCTATCCAAAAGAATAGATGTCTGTAAGCGCGCACTTTTGGAGCATTTGCAATACATCATACATGAATAGTGGATTCTCTGCTATACGTATATGGATAAACAATTGATGGTGTTTTTCCATTTAAAAAGAGTGGCAACTTTGATAAAAAGAATCACGTAAGACCCGTTAATTATGATCGGAATTGCGATAGATATACATGAGGCACAGCAACGGAATTTTACATATTAAGCATAGTTCTGAAAAGCTAGTGTTTGATTTCGTTCATATTGTTTTACTTCAACCCAAAAGATCGTATACAATGCAGATGGCTAGAGGGTAGTGGCTTTGCCTCAAAAAGATGCCCGAATATTTCTGAACGAATGGTTTTCACACCGAAACCTAGACATTCCCGCTTTCGCCAAGTAGCTTCGGTTGCTGGGCCTTTACAACTGGATAACGCCAGAGTTAAAATATTAATCACGCCAGACCACGCTTGCCTCATGTGGTGCAATTTTTAACAATTCGTGTGCTTGCACGCGATTGCCATTACAATCACACCCGAACCACATAAATTACACCAGCGTATTTAGAACCTCTCAATCCCATCACTACCGATCCCTTTTGTGGTCCTCTTTCTTTAGAACCAACGAACTTTGAAGGTGACGGTCAAATGCGTCTGTGCCCTTCTGATTATAAAAACCAAAATCGCAATAATCTGACCGCGAAAGCTAAATTATTCAATGACGAAAGCGAATGCTGGCGTGGTTTCATATATTGAAACAACACCGCAGTCTGCGAAAGCCTGGCGGAATGATGCATTCAGATGTGCAATTTATTGTGCACGGTAAATTCGTATCCTGTTATCTTAAGGCTGCAACTTTCACAATTGTGCCTTTCACGGCCAAGGCGCATCGCATTGCCCATGAAATTCATAGATTTGAAGTGACGTCGCAGTGGAATTAACCTTTAATCGTTCGGACAAGGAGAATTTGCATTTTTACCAATTGGGTTTCAGCAAACTTCATTCCCAATGTCGTCCAAGCCTCTGCGCTTAATCGGCTCTACTGGACGTAAGCGACGTCTTAATCTGGGTCCCTTAGATACGCGGCACTGTCGTAATGGTAAAAGGTTTCGCTACACTCCACCTTAAGCGAATGGACACATTGACTGTTACTTTCATTATGTACCAGAGACAACCTGTCTTGAGTATTTCAGAACTAAGCTCGAGTACAACGAGCGAAAAAAAACTCGACTTTCACGATCCCCAAGTAGAGGAGCGAGTGGAAACAGCGGAGGGAGGTAAAATAAAGAAACGATTCTACAAGTTTAAGGGAAGATATGAAATCCAGAAAACAAAGTGTCAAAGGTTGTGGTGGAAGCCACTTCCAAACATTGGCGTCTTCACGGCATTTTCACGAACTAAACACGCTCCACCATCCTCGCTGTCTCCAGATTCTACCGAGGAATAAACAAGGATGTAGACGTTACATTTA
>JAPUBX010001998.1:0-14932 GCA_028672205.1 Proteocephalus fallax | reverse complement strand
ACATTTAAATTGCCCGATTCAAATCACTTTGAGGAAATGCTTAAACGAGCATTTCTGTCATATGACACACACAGATCCAAACATTTTTTTGCTGATGGCTTAAACTGCATCGTTTTGATTTTATTTTTGTAATTCCTACACTGCAGCATTACAGGACACATTTTTGACGATGCTAAAATATGGAACTATCGGTGGGAGACGCATTCTTTGGAAGCAATTCGAGGACTTTTGGCTGGATACTGTTATATGCGTTTGAGACAAAGCTATTCCGAGGAGGATGGATTTGTAAGGCGCCTTTTGAAGAGATTGCCTCTCACCTGGTGCTGTCATGGAGCCTTCTTACTGCCATTCTCCCTGTTTGGGCTTTCCGTAAGACATGCCACCATTGCGACCAAATTATGTGCATCATAATCCGTCGAAGTCGATTGAATCCAAAATTCGGTTCTTTGTTTACGAGAATGTAGACATTTGCCTTACAATTCCTCATTTCAAGTTCGAGATACATTCAATCTTTTTTTCAGGCATGCATTACATTTCATTATTACCGACCGAGCCATTGGTGGATCGACTATAATTATGTGTCCTTCTTTGGGGTAAACCTCTTTTTAACTACGCGGAATAGAAATTCCACTTGAGCTGTACTGTTAATTTCGAGTTTTTAAATCTGAAAACAAACCGACTGAATCCAGCGAGCCCCGGGCTGTTAATATGCTTCTAGTGTCTCACCACATATCCGTCTTCCATGTTTCATTTGGAAAACAATTCACATGCAACAGCCAAACATGGCTGCATAGACTAGACGTATACGCAACATGGTCTTTTAGGTCTTTTTCTTCGTTCTGTTGCGCAATTCAACTGAAATTGGCCGAAGCTATGTCAGCGGGCCGTCCGTCTGGTTTGGGCCATTGGCTTTGGAGGTAATGTTGCCGTTATGCGATGAACGAACAGTCTTGCCGTTAATGTGGCCTAAATTTATCTATTGGGTTTTACTTAAAAATTGAGGAATTCTGTTTATGGCGCATCGCTATTCATAATCAAGACACTTTTCGTGGGCCATTTCGCATAGATCATACGCAATATGCATTCTTTCAATTTCTAGAAACCTCCTAAAGTTTAATCTATAGACATTGCGCAGTAAAGTAAATGCGGTTTATGTCAGTGAGCGTTTACTTGACCAAATGTTAATATTGAAAACACTACATTTTTGTTTTTATATAGGTTTATTATCTTCAATTCGTAATTTGGCTACGTGGATACCAACCAATTTTACCGATTCCCGGACATATCTATATCAGCTTGCTGATAACAACTCCGATTCTGGTCTTCTGCAGTTGGCTGCTCCACGAATCTACAGGAACTCTCACGAAATACCTCATACCAAAGAGTGTCTTTTGTTTATCTCAATGAAACGAATGGCTCACTTGCCAAATACATAATAGACGAATTTAAATCGAATGTTCTAACGAAGCTGTCAAAGAAACATCCCATCAGTAAAGTAAGCTAGAATCTGGAAAAGAAAGCTTGTGCAGCTGTTAAACGGTCATTTTAGTAGTAGAATCACCAACATAGATCGAGTTTATCGGTTCGGCTTTTTCCTTTGCGTATAGGGCAATCTTCTTAATGAAGCCGTAAAGGTATTATATTTACAATCTTATTTGCTAAGAAAAAGAACCATTTATAAGACCAGTAATTTACTTGAGGTATGGTTTCGTAATAAGGTAGTGCGTGGCCATTGAAACTCTGTGCTGCGGCAGCTGTGGCATCTTCCATGACAGATTTATTCAATTGACGTTGCAGATTGTTTTGTTTTGAAGAAGAAGGCGCCTACTTACTGTGTTGTTTAAATGGTGTTGGTGTCCACTGCGTGTTAGCGGACTTAAGCTTACATTGAAGACGCCAATTCGCATGCCTGGAAATTCCGAAATTGCATGCACAGCCTTTTTTTCAAATTAAAATAATATATTGTCGTATTAGTATGCTACGACTTCCGAAATATTATCGATTTGATGAAGCTGTGACAGTATTGTCTCGTGAACCTACACTGTCGGAATCAACTGGTTACATTGCAGCTGCGGTGTTATGCAAACCAATAATGCTTGCTGATAACGTCCCTCTCATTTTGTCAACATTTTGTCGTTTCACAATCTTATCGATTCAGGGGTGGTGAAAAACGTTTATGGGATATAACAGCTGGATACAGTTAGAATCTCGTCTAATTTGAACGAGCCATTATATTTAGGTTTACAGTCTAAAGACGAGGTAGGTTTTCTTAAACACATTATTCGAGAAATGTTGAAGACTCGGTTAGGTTAACTTGCGAAAATTTTCAAAGATTCTGAAACCAGTTTATTGCAAATATTACGATTGACACCAAGGACTCATATGTTGTAGTGGGTGGTGTAATTAAGTTAGAAGTGGTCCAAAACACGAAATATAACCAATGAGTGAATATGTGAAATGAGTCACTCAAACACCTGGTTGCGTTTCATGCTGATTAGATGTGGCCTGACAGGAATGAGTCTCCAACAGGCGCCTACAACATAGCATGAATCGTTTGACGAAACAGGTCAGAGGTTACACCCGCGGTTCTAGAAAATCTGTCACCGCGAGTGTTCTCCGATTGTTACCCAATTTGTAAATTATTCACCATAACACCTATTTCTTAAAATAACAGCTAGTACCCGCTCGAGTTTGTGTATATACCAAATAGAAGCAGTCTGGACACCGTGACAACTTTCTCGTACAGGCTCCACTCTTCACTTGATGCCGGAGCGGAAGTCGTTTAAGCAGCATTTTTAGACTTCTCATCGGCTTTAAACGCTATTTCACGCTCCCGCATCCTATCTCAACTGTGTGAAGTTAGTATGGAAGGATGGTTAATAAATTGGCTTCAAACTGATTTCTTTAACTAATACCACCGCGTAAGAGTCGGTAACGAAGCCTCCTCCTTCTGAAGTAACAGTGGTGTGTCGCAAGGCGCAGTGGCTACTAAATTGCTTTTTTTTACTAATACGCTCATAACTTTCGGTCTCCTAATGGCGTAACACTCATCAAATGCGCGTAGGTTTCGACTTTATGCAAGACAAATGGCGACTCTTAACAGCTCGGGCTTGTGGTCACTGAGGTACTCGAGTGGTCTTCTGAGAATGGCCTTCTTATGAACGCATCAAATTGCATCTATATTACGTTTTCACTGAGAGCAGATGTTGACACGCCTTAAATCGCTTCACTCCATATTTTCGCCTCGAGATCAAAATCAAAATTCGACATTGCCATCGTATAAAAACCTTAACCGACGCTTTGTGATTCCCGGTGAAACAGTACATTAATGCACATTTTAGTATTTAGCCGTACCTGAAGTAACCTAATCATTCTGTTTGCCTAATGGGCAGACTTTGATAAATGTGGGCGTCTCAAAAAGGCTGCGATCCTTCAATATGAAGAAGCAATGGCATTATTGGTTGGCATAACAACGCAGCTGCAATGTTAACAGCTGCAACTCTTCGCCTTTTCTTCACAAGGCGACCGGTTTTCCGTCGACACAGACCAGCCGCGTACGCAGCTCTCAACATTTTCGATGCTGGGATAACCAGGTTGATGGATATAGGTGTTCTGACGCCAATTATCTACTCTGTGTGGGCCACTCCCATCGTCGTGGTGAAGATTTTGGGTGGATATATTCGTATCTGAGCTCATTTTGCAACACACACTTATCAAAGTCTGATAATTAGGTAATCGGAATGATTAGGTTACTTAAGTGACTGCTAGAAACGCAAATTGTCATGTAGTCCCTGCTTCACCGGGAATCACAAGGCTTCGGAAAAGGTTATTATACGATTGCAATGTCGAAATTTGATTTTGAACACGAGGCGAAAATAAAGAATGATGCGATTTAAGCAGTGTCAACGTCTGCTTTCAGTGAAAACGTTATTGAGATCCTCACTCATCTGCACTCACTATCATTGCCTTAAACGAATAAAACGAGATTCCGATGATTTTAAAACATATTTGGGAATTTTTCACTGAGAGTGAAACGTTTCCAATTGGGCACCCCTACGAATGAAGAATTCAAAATCCCCATATTCGTTTGTTGTATGCAGTTTTCCAAAGACGTAGACATCCCCACACATCTTCTAACCTAATTACACCACCCACTACCACGTGTGAGGTCTTCTAGTCAATCGCAATAATTGCAATTAAATGGTTTCACAATAATTGAAAATTTTCCCAGGTTTACGTAAACGAGTCTTAAACCTTCTCTTGAGAACCTAACCTGTTTAAGAACCTACACACAAGGTAACTAAGAAAATAGATAGCTGATTTCAAATGAATATGGTCACATAAATATACTCGCGTTGATAATAAATAATAATAATAATTGTACTGGCTTATACACTTATTGAGCACTTATTGATTGGACCACGTCTTTCACTTTTAAACCTAAATATAATGGCTCGTTCAAATTAAACGAGATTCTACCTGTATCCAGCTGTTATATCCCATAAACGTTTTTTCACCACCACTCAATCGATTAGATTGTGACACACAGCAACAATGTTGACAATATCAAGGCGGTGGTTACGTGATTTCCAAGCAATCCTACCAATTCCCGAACATGTCCATCTCAGCTAGCTGATAACAACGCCCATCTTGGTCTTCTCTAGTTGGCTTCTTCACAAATCTACTGGAACACTCGCGATGTACCTCATACCGAAAAGGCTCTTTTGCATCTCTAAATGAAAAGATATTTCAAATTGATTGCACAGTTTGGCTTGATATCTTCTTAAGCTTTTATTATCTTCATTAATTTTATTTTTCCATTAACTAACAGTTTCATGTTATGTATTGAAAATTAATTCAATTACGATCTATATAATTAAGAAATTGCGCGAGTTTCTACACTTATTCGAATCGACGGGGTACCGACTGAGACAGTTATTAAGAGAATAAACTCATCTTGACTTAGGTAGCAGATGGGCATAATCATGGTGAGTCGAATTTTCGTGGATGAGCAACCGGAAAAAATTGATGTCCTGATCTTCAAATCCCTTAAACAATAACAACACTATTTCAATGTTGTGTATACGTTTTCAGTTGCTGCCACGACACATTAGATATCTATTACTATTTAAATTATATTAGCTATCGACGTAGCTGGAAAGTGTACAAAACGTCAAACACAAGAAAGGGGGCTGGTTGTAGGAAGATGTTTAAATTTATTTATAGTCTACTTAAATAAATGTAGTACACTTAATAGTTTAATATATTAAGCTATGTTTTGAATTGTGGTCTTTAGAATACGTCCAGTTTTGGAATAAACATTTCGGAGTTTTGTGGATATTATAATGAATCGATATTGATCAATATACATGTGCAATCTTCTTTCCGGGTAATGCATTGTTAAACTGGCGACAGAATACCATACCGCTAAAAGTATATCGAGAAATTTAGGTCCGTCAACTCATAATTGATCATTGACCGTCCGAGCGCTCTGGAAAGAGAAATAGTGATGCGAATGTCTATAGTTTAATAGAATTTAGTAAACAACAAATCTTCTCGCGATCAAAGTCATTTTTATCCAATTTATAACAAATATATTTCGAGAAGAACACACCAAATAATTGAAATTGGAAGGCTCCGCAATAACCCGAATTAGCCGGCATTATAATTAATAGCCGCTTAATTAATCTATTCTTTCAAGTCTAGCTTTGTCGAGAACGTAGCCCAAATTCGTCGATTTGCTCCCGAAGAATATTGTCACACACTATTGGTTACATCATGTCGCATTTCAAAAATGTTTACCAAAATATTAATCATAATTATTTTAACAGATTTGTATAGATTACGAAGCCGTAAACGCAAAAACAAAGGCACAAAAAATATAATTTGATGCTTCATACAAAGGCTGTCTTTTAGATCCAGCTTCACCTACTCTGGTGCAGAGCATAGAAAGGCAGCCAGAAAGCGTAATTATTTGAAAATGACTATATGCAAAATTAATTTATTACAAAAAGGCACCCCATCGTTAAAACTGCAAAATACACGTAATAGGGTTGCACTTTACTGCTATTAATAACAATAACAATTGAAGTGACTTTATTGAGGTCACGAGGACCAACACTTTCAGCAGTATAACAAGTATTAGGTGTGAAAATTATCTTTTAGTTCCTGTTTCACCTGCTCTGGTTATCCTAAAAATCGAGACCAATACGGAATGACCGAATTGCGATATGCCGCCGTTCTTTTTGGTATTGAACGGTATAACCTACGCATTAGTCGAAGAGATTTAGATTGAGATAAACTGGAATAGAGGGGATGGGAGGGGTAACTTAAAATACGAGCAGCGATTAGTGAACAATTATTGAAGTGGCGTTGAACGATGATTTCTTGAATGGTGAGAATAGGCAGACCAGTAGAAATCAAGATTATTGTTCGAATGTATATTGTCGTATTCCTCCACCTTTGTCTAAATAACATCGAAAAATCTCAAGGCTAAATCGTTTAATTTTGAAACATTGTAATTCAAGCCTTTCTTTTTGGTTATGTATGCTGTAAATGGTTTTTGGCGTTAAATAAACCAATGGCGATTATCTTCTTTATGAGCACGTCCAGCCAAAAAAACGTGCAATAAGAATGTTCAACCAGGCGCGCATTGCTCCAATTAAAATCGGCTTTTGGGCTTCAAGGTCATAAACAAAAATGGTGGCTGATTTGTTGGCTGGATCTTACAGGATGCCTCACACAAGGAAGCAGCTGCTTTCATCCACAGTCGGCGAGACTTGAGCAACTTCCTTCCTTTCCAAACTCATGGACCAGATTGTAGTTTTTTTCGTTATAAAGACCCATCCCATTCTTAACCCAAGACTACATAACATGTATAACTGTTTACCTCATTATATCCATTCCTTTCATTTCATTGCGTCTCGTCATTATAATTGCCTGGGACGTGTATCTATGTTCTACGATTATCGTTTCAAAACCCCCAGCGAAGGTCTAATATTTCTAAGGTCAGAACCCCACAATTGGAAGAGCGTTACACTACCTACGAATTCATATCGTGAGACGTGGCCTAAAAGAAGTACAACTGACGTAAGTTAAGCCCATGGTTATACACGGGACATTTTCGCCTTTTTCGTTTCCAGTGCGTATTTTGTTCACATCAAAAAAATCTTTTTCGGGTCTTTGATTAAGACATTAACGACAGCCAAACGATTCTGTTAGGTAAATGCTATGCCCGAATTTTGTGCATTATTACAAGTGAAAATGCCACTTCATACGTCCCGATTAAATGGTTTTAAGTATCTGTTGCGAGCCATTTAAGAAATAAATTGACCTTCCGAGACGTGCAGACGTAACTTCAAGCGTTTATTTCATCACGCATTAAAAATCTTTATTGAGGACATCTTTGACAACGTTGCACTCCAAAAATATATATTTTACAAGGTCATCTTAAATTATTGCGTTTCCGAAATGCAGCAATTTCATTAAGGGCATATATAACAGAGTTGGTTCAATTCTACCTGTTGATGCCAAAATTGATATTGTATTCAATCGATTTGCATAAATTCGTTTGTTTAATTTATTTGCATTGCAACCCTATAAAATATACGTTAAGCTTTAACATCAATTGATATTAAAATAACATTGAATTGATCTCCGTTTCGGGTAGAATATATTGTGCTCGTATACGATTTATATATGATCTAACATTAGTTAGAATAAAGGTACTTTTAGACATTTGCATTGTTACTAAATTCAATAAATCACCAATTTCGTGTATGTTGTATTTCCTGTTTCCGTAGATGCTTAAGAAACCGATTTGGTATGTCAAATATCAAGACAAGAAGACGAAGCTAACGGAAAAATGTGAGGTCTAAACCTACTTAATGGTAGTATTTTTTTGTGGTATTTTCTATGCCTCATAAGATGTTATTGAAGGTCGGAATCCGAGTAAACATCTCTGCTGAGGCATGCTTTATAAAACTCGTTTTCAAAGAGAGAAGACACAAAATATTTTAAACGCGTGCGCTAATATAGTCTGGGAAGTCATTACTTAATTAATATTAGTCTGAGATTGCAGTCCAATGAAAGCGATATAACTATATTAGTGAAGAACAAAATAAACAAATAATGCATTTATAAAGCAATCGCAGTCTTAAATCAATATATATGATTAAATGCGCATTCTCATAGGACATAACCATACACAATAAATCAAATAGATCGGTATGTTATTGTACCCGATATGTACCTGTGAACGTCAATGATTCAATGTAAAGCAGAAACATATTCTCCAGAAATATATTAAAATGCTGCTTGTGAGCACTATTGCAATGCAAATGATGGATTTTGCCCATGAGACACTAACAGACAATGCGAGATATTAATATCGGGTGCAGCTAATAACAACGATATCCTTTTTTTTACCATTTTCATGGCGATATTTTCGATGCAGTGCTGAAAGTCTGCCAAGCAATCATCAGTTTTGTGAAAGCATTTACAAGCATACTTAATCAGTTAATTAGTTTTTTAAAGACCTGTGTAATTGGCCCCGAATGCGGGCATTCTATTGTTATAGATAAGACTTTCGTCGAAATAAGCTGTTTTGGAAAATTGGTGGATTTTTCTGTGGCTTTTTTTTGTTGCGGCTTCATATTTTTGCTGGTTGTATTACTAGATAGGTACGTCGAATAAGTGTGATTTATTTTCTATAAACCGGACAAAACCTTTGCTTTTGATGATATATGTTTTAGGAATTTAATCTGAGAGGTTTAAACCTATTGCACGCGATTAAATAGTGCCGCCTACTTGGTTGTAAACGTCATGAATAAGCTCTGACTGTTTACTTTAATTACGTTGCTAATTTTGATATGTACGTGGAATTATGTTTATTTTGAGTTTGAGTGTAATTTGAGCGCATATTGAGTCGTTTTATTGTTTTGCACTTTATATCGGGGTAAATAAATCGAGTAATATTCCGTTTGTTCCCACCAGGAAGTTTATATTCCCTGCTACCATGACGTGGACAAATAATCTGTCGGTATTCGGCGTATCGATTGGCGTTTTCATTTTGATGGGCATTCTGACTTCTAGACCAGTTGACCAGGTACGTTTGCGTCTCGATTACATGGCCGATCTATTGAGCATTTTGACCAATTACAACCTTTTTTGAGAAAATTGAAGGATTTTATTTAATTTTATTTTCCTGGTCATATTGACCGAAACATTTGTAATACTAAAATCGAAAACAACAATAATGGGATTAAGAGATCAGTATTTATCAACAAAACATTTACATACTCCCTATTTGGTCCTTTATGTTCGATTTTGCATTAAAGGCTGGTTCAATGAATGTCGAGTTGACGACTGAAATGAAGGGCTGGATGCAGATGGTCATAACATCCTTCCATATGACTCAACCAAAAAGAGTACGAAGCAATTTATAAATATAATGATAACATTAAGGATCTTAGCATCGATCTTCTCCTTCGTGTACTGGTATCAACGTATGTGACATTGTCTGGGTTCGGACATGCACACTTTTACTGGCGACGCATGGAAAAATATATAAACTCACCGAGGGTAAGAATAATGAGTCGTGAATCAAAACCTGGTTTTTAATGAGAGCAAACTGATAATGCTGAAATTTAAGCCCCAGAATTTTCGCGCAGTTTTTTGGGAAATCGGCCATCTAATTCCGCTCTTGATCTATCGATATCTCACGGTATGATTACTTTCATTGTACAGTTACCAGTGTTTTAGACGATGTTTCGTCTGAACTTTGCGGCAGTTATTATTTGCCTAGTCGGACGGCGGCAGTTTTCTGGGCTCTATTTTAGTCAATTAATATCCGTCTGTTATACAATAACATCCATGGTTTTTACAATATGGATTTTTTTGAATATGATTTTAAATTACTTGGTGAGGAAACCGACTACAAAAGACCGAACAATTGATGTTGAACAGCGAGTCAATGCGCCTGGAAGGTTAGGTTTCCTTGAAAGGAACTTCTTTATCTGCAAAGATGGCGTCTTCTTCCTTGCAACATTTTGTGCATTCGGGTTTCTCTACAAAACTACAGTAGATGAACAGTTTCGTGATGCAGTATTCTATAACGTGTAAGTGCCTTTTCTTAATGCATAAGATAGTAAGAAAACTGTGACGATTAATGCGGCATAAACGAAACACAATAGGGTTATTCGGTTCTCAAAAGAAACAGCAATCCCATTAAGTAGACAGTAGGTTTACCGATGTAACGTGAAACGTAAATAAAAGATGACGGCAGGTTTTCTCTTAATTTGACGAAATTCTTACACCAGCATCGCATAAATTAATAGGAATAACGCCGACTAAGATTTGTTGGCAGTATGCTTAATTCCCGTTGATTTGTGATTGCAGTAAAATGCGAAATATATTCGACAATCCGAGACTATGGAACTATTGGTGGCAGCCGCATTCTTTGGGAGCAATTCGGGGACTTTTGGCTGGATACTGCTATCTCCGATTGAGACAAAGCTACTCAGAGGAGGATGGATTTGTCAGGCGCCTTTTCGCGAGATTTCCTCTCTCCTGGTGCTGTCATGGGGCCTTTCTGTTACCATTCTCCGTGTGTGGGCTTTTCGTAAGATTTCCAATTACCGCGTTAAATATTAAATATAATCAAAACTAGCACAACAATGTATTAAAATAACGAATGGGAGCGATACTGTTTTGCATTGCATCTGGTTGTAAATTTCCAACTAATTTTGTGTGCTCTTATGGTTGCTTTACAAGGTTCTTGGCACTTTTTTGTTCGATGCGAAATATGGAATCCCCTTTAGTTGGCATCGTCGTATTTTGTTTCAGGCATGCATCGGTTATCATTTTTGGCGAACTCAAAAATTCTTCTGGGCTGAACATAATTATGTTTCCTTCATCTCGGTAATGCACTTTTGAATTATTGGGCACACCAAATTAACTTGCTTATCATGCGTTGGTTTTAATCTATCAACATGTTTCAACAAACACAGACCTAATGCGACGACCTAAATTAGCGTCTGCTTAGTACACTGCATTTAGCGTCTCACATCGTGTTGGTAACTAAGTGCCATATTTAAGGTATATAGCCGACGTAAATATTTAACTTACCTCCTCAGGTTAATCATTCAAAATGCACGTTTCGAAACTCGATTGCCCTTTAGACCTTTTTCTTCGTGCTATTGCGAAATTCAACTGAAATTGGACGACGCTATGCTAGTGGCTTGTCCATCTGGTTTGGACCAATGGCGATGGAGGTAAATTCCCTGCATTGCGAACGCTAGGTTATGCTTAAAAGGTCTTGAAAACAAGATTATTTTAAAACTTCCATCAAAGAGTTAAAAAGTCAGAACATTAAAGGCCGGCGAAAATTACTAAGAACAATATGCAATAAGGGGAATTATACCGGCATTGACAAAGTTTTTTATATTGCTAGAGCTTAAGCCAAGTCTCCTGAAAAGACGAACTAGGAAGCCAAAGGGACGGCATTAAACAAAGACGGCATCCACACAATCACTTCATGATAACCGACTGTTAAAAATGACGCCGAGGAATTTCGATTTTGAGCTCGAAGCGAAATTATGAAGTGAATGGATTTCGGGAGTGTCAACAGCGGCTGGCAGGGATAACGTTATATGGATGCATTTTGATGCATTCAGCAAAAGACCATTCTCCGAAGACCACTCGAGTATCTCAGTGATAGAGGATTCGTGAGCGGGTAGGAGAGTAAATATTTCTGGCAAGGAATGTCTTTACCTTCATAGATCTACACATTCCTGTTTATCTACACCGCTTCGTGGAATTTTCTTTGCAGAACGTATTTATTTATCTTTTACACCAAACCGGTATTCGGAAATTTCCACTTTATATTACCTATGACTACAAATAGTGGCCGAATTCTGTTCCAAAGTGTTTACAGAAGCAATCATTTAGTGCTGACACCCCGCATGAATTCGACCTTGTCAATCTCGGGCTTGCCAATCCCGTGATCGCCAGCTGACTTCACGTTGCCTTCGCAAAAGCTTTAGCGCGCTTGCATGAACTCATGCCTCGATCCAAATGGTCTTGCCAAGGCGCGGCCTCACCAGCGAGACTGGGTATTTGAGGCCACAAGGCCAGATGGCTGATCAATTTAAACAAGGTTAATCAATAAGGCCCTCGAACCTTAAATTGGTCGGTCTCTTGAGATTAATTTCACTTATATCGTTGAAATGTCTGAATTTTCATGTGAATAAACAGTAATTAATTAACCACGGATCAACTGCACAACAGCGAGGCCTGACCCGGTCCGGCTATTTATTTACTGTTATTGTCTTCCGGTGCACGTATGTTACAGTAACCTCGATTTCGAACTTCCGCGTAGCATATTTCATGAATGCATTTGTAAATCATCTTAATACTTCTTTATCAACGCTTGGTTTAAAATAAAAAAAGGTCCAACCTGTTCCGTTAGTCTTTACAAGGTTGCGTCCCATTCCTCCATGCAGATCGCCTCTAGGGCAGTGGTGTTTTGGGGATTTCGACAGGCAACAGAGACTCAGCAACAGGCCCAGCAACGACCTCACACGGCTTTGAGCGTCCAACCCAGTGTTCGATGCTATAATTCAATAATTTATTAGGATTATGGCTTTGGTAGAATAACCCAGTTTGAAGACTACCGGACTAAATGCATCTTTTATAATCGCCGTCTTCTAGGGCTTTTCATCAATTTATCTGTTTGCGTCACAATAAAAGTTCAATCTATCAAATTTTCGATTTTCGAATTGATGGCATATAGGATTGCAGAAGTCAGCAATATCGAATACTGTTTGTGTAAGTCGAGACGTAAAAGTACTAGGCCGAATTGGAATTTGCATTAAAGATAATTATCGCATGAGATGTGCACTTCCAATCGGCCGTCAGTATAAACAACATTAAAATATTGTTGTTATTGTTCAAGGGATTTGAAGATAAAGACGTCACATTTTGCCGGTTGCTCATCCTCGAAAATTCGACTGAGCCGATTATGCCAAGCTGCCACCTAGGTCAAGATGAGTTTATTCTCTTAATAACTGTCTCAGCCGGTACCCCGTCGATTCCAATAGGGTAGAAACTCCCGCAATTTCTTAATTATATAGATCGTAATTGAATTAATTTTCAATACATAACATGAAACTGTTGTCAAGAAATTAATGAAGATAATAAAAGCTTAAGAAGATATCAAGCCAAACTGTGCAATCAATTTGAAATATCTTTTCATTTAGAGATGCAAAAGAGCCTTTTCGGTATGAGGTACATCGCGAGTGTTCCAGTAGATTTGTGAAGAAGCCAACTAGAGAATACCAGGATAGGCGTTGTTATCAGCAAGCTGAGATAGACATGTCCGGGAATTGGTAGGATTGCTTGGAAATCACGTAACCAAATAACGTGTTGGAGATATTGTTGATATTGTTCCTCTTTCTAGTGTAAACATTTTGTCGTTTCACAATCTAATCGATTGAGTGGTGGTGAAAAAACGTTTATGGGATATAACAGCTGGATGCAGTTAGATTCTCGTCTTATTTGAACGAGCCATTATATTTAGGGTTTAAAGTGAAAGACGAGGTCCGATCAATAAGTGCTCGACGCGAGTATATTTTTGTAACAAAATAACAGCTAGTACCCGCTCGAGTTTGCGTATACACCAAATAGAAGCAGTATGGACGCCGTGACAACTTTCTCGCACACCCTCCACTCTTCACTTGATGCCGGAGCGAAAGCCGTTCAAAGCGGCATTTCTTAGACTTCACCTCTGCTTTCAACACTATCTCACGCTCCCGCATCCTATCTCAACTTTGTGAAGATGACAGTGAAGGATGGTTAATACACTGGCTTCAAACTGATTTCTTGAACTTACCTGTTGAGGTCGGTTATAGCTTGATCTTCTTCAACATGTGATTTGGCTGCGTGGATACCAACCGATTCTACCAATTCCTGGGCACATCTACTTGAGCTTGCTCATCACAACGCCGATTCTGATCTTATTCAGTTGGCTGCTTCACCAATCCACTGGAACACTCGCGAAATACCTCATACCAAAGAGGCTCTTTTGTATCTCCCTTCTGCTTGTTCTTGATATTTTCGGAAGTCATTATATTTATTAATTGCTACGTTATAATTTAATGTATCGTAAATTTAATAATATCTTTTATTTCTTTAATTATGGATGATTCTTTTATTTTACTGTGTGGTGATTTCAATTCTGCGCCTATTAGCCCTCTTCTCACACTTGGTCTAAACACGATAGTCAATTTTCCTATACGCGAAGGGAATCTTCTTGACAACATATTTGTGTCCGATTCTTCTCTGTATGCATTTCGTAAACTTGCACTTTAAGCCCAGTCCGCCAACTGCGACGTTGTTGGTCTACCGAAAATATATTGCAAGGATAAAAAACAATCAACGTTGTCCCAAACCCAAAAAACGTCGTATTCGCTTTCACTGCCCTCAAAACCAGTGCAATTTAAGAGATGCCGTTGCCACAACCGACTTCAAAGTTTTCGAGGATTCCGACTTCGATAAAGAGATAGACAACATCAATAGTTATCTCCGATTTTTGAACGATACGCATTGTCCACTCACGGAACTATCCCTCACCCCTCGTGTCATATCTTCTCCATTTCTGGAACGACTAAGACGAAAAAAGGAACGACTCTGTCGCCAGGGGAGGTACCGAGAAATTAAACCGATTTCGATCAAGATCACAGCTAAGGTAAATCGCCTTAACAAAATATTTGTAGATGAGCTGTTCAGAATATCACAACCCGGTGACCTCTGGAAAAATCTTAACAGATTGACAGAAACCCGCCGCCCACATCTACCAAGTGGTGCCCTAGACCTTGATGCTCGTCCCACCCGCAGTTCTAAAAGTCTGTCACCGCGAGTGTTCTCTGATTAT
>JAPUBX010001996.1:0-77088 GCA_028672205.1 Proteocephalus fallax | reverse complement strand
CACACGCGCACGTGTGCGCATGCATGACGCACGCGTCCATACTGGGGATGGTGGGACGGACAGGCGCTGCTCGAGCAATGCTGGCAATGTGGAAATGCAGACAGGCAGAGCAGTGACAGGCTTCGGGTAGGACGCAATCTGGCGTCGAAGGGAGGAATGATGAAAGAGGCACTGCATTTATGATGATGGGAGGCAGCAGACAGACAGTGAATGGCCAAGTGGTCTACGTCGGCTTTGGCGTGACAAAGACGAGCGGTTTGAGAGCTCCGACAAAGGTGACCAAACCAGGGTAGCCAACGGCGTTGTAGAAGTGTGGAGAGAGTTGTTCTGCGTCAAGACGGTGTGGCGCCTCATTACTTCGTTGGAGTAAAGCCGGTAAAGCCACACCAGAGTAGTGGAGAACTTCCACCCAGTGGCGACCACATGCCGTTAGGTTTGGGGGGAACGGGTTTGGTTTTCTGTTTTTTAACCGAGGCGACGCCACCCACCGTATAATTCGGCAAACGTAGCTCGAAAAACAAACAGAATGGACTTTTTTCCTTCTCAGTGGGTGTGTTCCAAAACAGGCTGGGCGAAGGCAAGCGATGCTAATGCAGGCATCAATGACTAATCACACCAGAGCTACGGCTCTAGAACATGCACAAAGACACTGGGAATGCGCAATCAGCGGCAATTTGTTCGATTGTCTAATCACCGACCCAAAGGATACCTGTAAAACTACTAGCCCCCACCCCTCTTCGTGCTGCACACTACTTTGACGATCGTTAAACAAGGGGGGGTGGAGGAGTCTGTGGAAATTTTCGATCTGTGGCATTCAGCTGCCCGATTAAATGGCCTTTCTATGAAGACTCTTGGGAATACTGCACCGGTGATCTTTCGAAAGGGCTATAATAATAAAGCCACTATAATTATTAACACGGGGGCCCCATGAGAAGCTCCCGGAGTGCTCAGATTCTGGAGGAAGCAGCCGGTTTCCGCCACAAGGTGTCCCGACACTGGAGTCGATCGAGAATCGAGTGGGGATGCTTACCGCTATACCAGCATCTCAATGAGGTGTCCACGTGGCACTAAAGAACTCTCATGTGTGCCTCCAAGTAGCCACAGCAGGGATGCGTCCGACAGATGCCACACCCCAGCGCAAACAACCAGACGCAGTAGCCGGCAACGCCAAGCAGTAAACGCGACTCTTTCTCCACCTCGACTACGACTAGGGGTTGACGCTTCCAGAGGACCAGAACTTGGCATTGGCTGACGTTGTCATCTACACAATAACATGTTTTAATTTGGAAAATTGGGAATGTTATCTCTTTTGTCGGCGTAATATTAAACGAGTTTGAGGAAATTATCGACAACAAATGGATTTCTCTGTGTCCGATTTAAAGCAGCAAACCCTTTTAAATTATGAGGATTCGCGTCAATTAAAAATCTATTGATTGCGCTTAACATGTAAAAAAAATATGCTAGGAGTCGTGATGAGGTAGTCGAGTGTTGGAAATAGCGAATTTGTTTATCGAAACGACGGGAATTTTGAAGAAGGTGCCCTGATGTTGTATACTAAATTTCGCGCAAATGCAACAAGTAAAAGAAAAGTAGATAAAGTTCGCAAGGGAAAACTTAACAGCGGCTTTTAAATAAGTACCCAGTACGATACTATCTGCGCCCATAACTTGGAATTCTGCAGCATTGACGAGAGGATGAACAAGCTCCATAAATGTCGCGAAGGATGCGGTCTTTATTTGTACGACGAATTCATCGAATTCGGCCGTTTCATTCTTCTCTCGTATGGGCCGAAATACATTCGGGTACTTAGTCGTCGTTCAGAAAGTCATTGATGCCCATCAAGGAATATTTTTTGATCGAATAATTATTCACTTGTTAAGAAATTAATTGTCTGTTCGAAATTAAAGATATTTATATGCGATAGCGTCGGATTCAAAGTTCCGCTGCCCAACTCTGGCTTATATCGTCACACGAAGATTGCGTCCGTTTACATTTACAAGATAGATGAATTCAGATTAATGCTCTCTAAATGAAGCACTCAAGGGTGTGTTTTTAAAGATGGGGTGTTTCTCAAAGCGTTTTTCGTGCCAACTCGAGATAACTCGCGCGTTCAGCTTTGCTCACACACGCACACACACGAATGTCATCAATTACATTTCAACAAGCCCGTTGAATCACGCCTTCATTTGTGCTGCTCGTTAACGAAACCATTTTGAAAGGCAAGCAAACATCGATTTGGTGGAGCATAACAATTACGGCATTATTTTGAATTATGCTCTCCGTGAAGAACCCAGTTTTGACTAAAACATTGATAGATGAAGACAGATCCATTATGGTGTTTTGAGTATAAACCCACAGCCACGCTTATTAATACACCAAGCGTGAGAGAATCGCAAATATTGTTTGAGTGCCCTTAATCACTGATTCATAGAAGAATATTTGCTGAATGTTTTTTTCCAGCACAATAATAAATAGTGAAAAGAAGCGATAACTTCGGATGCCCGTGTTGTGAAGCCTAGATTTTCTATACCCTCGATAGATTAAATATTTGTGATTGGGTCATACTCCGTTTTTATTACAAAACGACCACCAGAAGATCTTTTTCAATTAATAATTCTAAACCGTGTTTTAAACAAATTTAGACAAAGTGAAACTTGGAAGACCATTACTAGTAATGCTGTGCAATCTCAAAGGCTGGCAAAGAACGGTTGTAGATTCTGTTTAAATACGTAAACCAAAGCTTTCGAATTACGAGAATTGTCCGATTATCGTCTCAATTTGCCTAAAAGAAGTACGAAGTTATTTTGAAAGTCCTTACAATTCGATACAAGAGTCGAATTTTCAAAATTTATGGATGCTTAAATAGCTTTGCAATCCAAGCAGATAAATAGAAAAGTATAATGTGCCGTACAGCTTAAACACCGCCGCTTTGCGTAGACCCTTAAATAATCACTTTATAAAAACCTGATGCGTTCGTGTTTCATTTTACGAGGCAATCTTAATGAAGTCAAAGAAATAATTTCATGAATTTTCGCTCGATACTCGTGCATTTATAACAGTGATTTAAGAATCCATCACATACATTTCAGTAGCTATGATAACGGAATGATTTCTGTATATTTCGACTGTTCGTAAACGTTAAAATGAAAAAAACCATATTTAAATCGAGCTTGACTGTGCCAATTGACATTATCAAAGAAACCGCTTCAATTCGAATTCCCCAAACAAACTTTGGAAGGCTATTTGAATTTTTTTAATTGAAAGCTTTTCAAGTAAAGCAGGAAGGACGTTTGAGAAACTCAATAAGACAAACTACTTCTAAGCAAGCTGATCATCAGGGAAGGAACTAAAAGACAATTTTCATATCTAATGCTTGTTTAACTGGCTTGTTTTATGCTAAACGTTTTGGTCCTCGTGACCTAAATAAAGCCACTAAAATTATTATTATTATCGCGTCTTTATTTTCAAACAGAAAACTTCCATCATACTTTCTTAACTATGATAATGTTTAAATATTGTTGCTTTACCCAATTTAATGTTGATTTGTCTGCCTGACTCATGCAAAACCCGTTTAATCAACTTCGCAATTGTATCAGCGAACAAAGCAGACCATTCTCGTAGATGATTGGTTTCGAAGACGCGTACGCGCGCACTTGAACACTGCGCACGCACGACTCACAACCCCCCAAAACGCTATTTAGTGCATTCGATTTTGTAGTTCTAAACATTAAACGACGGAACGACTTCAAATGGCTTCTGCACAAACAATCCTCGGCAACCTCAACGCACAAAGAAACAGCGGACGCCACTGCGACCTCAAGATCGAGGTGAGCCAATGGGTGCACAGTATAACCTCTAATCTCCCCAAAATGTATCCTTTTGTTTCAACAAAAAAATGTGTGGTCTTAGGATAGTGTTGCCTAAGTTGGTTTTTAAGTCACCACTGACAATTTTAGTATCGCGACAAAGGTGACCCTGAGAGGCATACATGCTTAAATTTGAATTGAAGAGTCAAATAAGGGTGCTTCTTGAGGCTCTCGTCGAGCAGTCGGTTTGAAAGTCCTTAATGATGAAGCCGATAATACCGATCATGATTTTTTTCCGTAATAACATTGAGACTTTTGGGAGCATCCGATTTGGGTTAATAAGCCCATTTAAAACTAATACAAACTTTGTGAAATCGAAGAACGTCTTGCACATACTGGTACTCCTATAACATGTTTCTACACCCACCTACATCAATTGCATTTAAACAAGCGTGTTGAATAACTCCTTAATGTGAGCCCTGGCACACATTCATTGCAATGAATCGTAGTGCCAACATTACACCATGACATTTAATCCTGATATCGGGAACCCACCCATTCTACGTGTTACCGAAAATGTTTGAGCATTGTTGGCTAAAATAATGCGGTATGGTGTGTCGAATTGAAGCTTTGATTTATTAGAGAATCGTCGAATGTTTTCAGTTGATTTAATTAATTTTAACCCTATCAAAGGAAAGCTTTAACATCATTCCTATGAATTCGTCATAAACAGCGTTTTGTTAATGATAAGGAAATAAAATGCTTCTACTGCTTTCTCCTCACTCTTGTCCTTCCATTCAACCCAAATGTTGTCTTCTCCCTTACTCCTCAATCTTATTTCTTTCTCTTCGTATCCTTCAAAATCAAGCTTTTTAGTTTCCTCAACGTCTATCGCAATCCTCCATTTCTTCATCGTAATATCCTCCTCCTCATCGTTATGTTATTGCACCATTCTTTCCTTCTTGTACCATTTCACATTCTCTTGCTCAGTCTTATTATTTTTCCAAACTTTTTATAATAATCGAGTTTGTCTTTATATTCGTCTCAAATTTGACGTTTTTCGACTGGTAAAGAAATGTTGGTTTAGGTTGCAAAGTACAGCCGTATTTATGGACACGAAATATTTTTATTTATGCTACTAAATTGGTTGTTTGTTCAAAGAGTACTTTTTTATCTGCGATTGAGTGGGATTCTGAATTCCCCTAGCAAAATCTGGGTTTCGTTTTCCCACAAAGATTACGTCCTTGTACAAACGCAATTGGTAAAAAACACTCCATGAAACTTGATGATCAATGCAATCTGAGAGAGCGTTCTTTATGGTGTGTTGTCAAAGATGGGTTTCGCTGGAAACGGCTTATGCTGAAAGATAATAGGGTCTTTGCAATTATAGAGCGTGTGCTTTTTGAGAGTATCCGCTTCAACTGATTTCATCTTTCGCCAGAACGACGATCATTTTACAATCCTGTCCAAAATTGGTTTGCAAAAATATATGCAGGGGTCTTACCGAATAGCATATTTTGACAACAAGTGTTAACTGGCGCGTCAAGCATCGTTCTACGCGCACAAACGTTATTCATCAACTAGGTTTTTACAAGCACGTTGAATAACGCCTTCATTAGAGCTGCTTGCAAACGACACAATTTTGAAAGCTTAGCTAACATCGATAAGGTGGAGCCTTACAATAACGTTATCACATTGGATTATGCGTTCCGTGAACCTTAATGCCAAACGAAAGAGAATCGCAGATCGAAGCAATACAACCAATTTTAGTGCCTTTCAGAACTGATTTCAGAAAAGAAATGGTAAAAAAATGCATTAGACGTCGTAAGGTGTTCAAATTAAATTAAACTTGGTGGACTATTACTAGCATGTCTTTGCAATCTCGAGACTGCCTGAGCCATTGAACTCAATGACGCATTAACAACACCCACATTTTATTTCTTCGTGGTGCCACAATCACGCAATGACCTTGAAACTAGGTGTGATGGAACCTACAACGCCTTTAGACCATTGCAGAAAAGAAGCATTACGGTTTAATTATGTAAACAAAAGCATTCAAACAAAGGGAATTGTCCGAAAATTCGATATTTTCGTAGTGCCATAACGACGCCCTCTTTCTCCTTTAATTCTTCTTAATTTCTTCTATGAAGGTTATCGTGGCAGTGCTTTGAAATCGATGCATAGGGAATCTTTTTTTAAATCCCTTTTAACGAAGCAAGATACGAATTAACCCATCACCAATGATAATTATTTTTTTTATCTTACAAGTCTTTGTTTTTTTATTCTTTAAAGTGTAATCAAATGTAGTAGGATGAAGATGGCTTTTAAAATATATTCTCGTCTCAGCAGCAGAAAATTTTAAAATGAGCATTTCTACGAATTTATTGACGAAATTTCACATCGAACAGAATTGACGGTCTTATTAACGTTTTTATCGAATCTACTGTTTTCGCCACCTGCAAATAACGGAGCGATTGATTTCATCCGATGCAATCGAAACCGATCGATAATTTTGGCAGTTGCGAATTAAAAGCGGCTGGCAATTTGCGCACTCAAAGCCCCCAACAATCGGTTTATTTGTGGTCAAAACGAGCCAATGGGCGCACGCTAAAATCTTTCTCATCTCCGATAGGTCGATGAAGGCCGAACGGTTAACGCACATCGCGGGGTATTGGCCACGCGATTGCCGCTTCTCGGGGAGCAAATCAAGCGGCATGCGGTTATCGATGGTGGACACCTCCGGTTGTCGTGGATTCGCTTCCCGAGGAGGTAGACTTCTCGTTACTTTGTTAAATAATTGTTGCATCTCGATAGGATAGTTGACCTCGTCCTCGACTTCGCTTATACGGGAGAGGTCAACGTTGCAGAAGAAACAGTCGAACGACTTTTCTTATTCGCCTTCATGCTGGACTGTCGCGATCTTCAGCAATTGTGTATCGACTTTATGGCCCCAAGGTGAGGGGATTGCTGTCGATTGTTGATCGCTGTCTTTAGAATCAATGAACCGGAGAAGCGATCGATGCGCCTGGAGATTGCTCGAGCAACGAAGAGCAGCGGAATTTACTCTTGTCTGTGGCGCACTCTATCCAACAAAGATATCCTACGTGGACAGTTCGACTTAGACGAGGTCGTAAGTTTCCTCAAAGCGTCCACGTCGAAGGCAGATGAACTGTTTCGTCTCATTTGCACCTGGGGGGAGGACCACGAGGATGACTTGAAGAGGAATGGGGGGCTGCTTGCCGCTTTCACCCGTTTGATTGGCTGCATCGAAGTCGCCGATTTGTCCCAAGAGGCTATCGTTGCGTTTAAAGGTGGATTCTCGAATTTTCGTCAGAATGTTGACTGCGCGTGAGTCATCCGCGGTTCATATTGTTTTATTTGGCATCTGGACGTGCGACATCTTCTTGATTTTCAGAAAACACTTTTTCGACGTCACAAAGACTGAGAAACGCCTTCTCGTCTACGGCAAGCCGAATGGCGGCGACGGCAAAACCGATTGTGTCATGACTTTGCCGCAGTTCGAGCAAGACGGGCAAATAGACGTTCGTTTTCCGCGTCTCGTTGGGCGCGGCGTTGCCAGTCTCAACGGTGAGTCATCCGTCGCGACCTTTTCGTTTTGTCTCTTAAGCAAGAAAGGTCACATCATTGTGTTTTTGGTCTTTCAGTAAACGTCTATTTCATTGGTGGACGAACCCCTGGCAAATTGAATGCGTTTCCGACAGTTACGAAGATCGATAGCCGGACGGGATGCGTCAGGCAGGCGCCACCACTCAAGACCCCTCGCCATTCGGCAGCTGTTGCCGCGTCTGTAAACGAATTGTTTGTCTGTGGCGGATGGGGAGGAAGCGGGGTTGGTCGTCTTTCGAGCTGCGAGCGCTGGCGGGAAGGAAGGTGTGGGGTTTTTCTGGCCGTCCCGTTGTCGTTGTTGTTGTCCGCCTTTTCGTTCTCAATAACCGTCTACTTCTTCTCTTTTGCCCATAGTCCATACTGGCGACCGCTGATGCAACTCAAGACCGCACGCAACGAGGCCGCCGCGATTGTCTTGTCTGGAGACGACGCCTTTCTGCCCAACGCACCGCATCTCCTCTTGACTGGGGGGCACGGTGGCCGCAATCTGTCCGACGTGTCGCTGCTGAGTCTTGGGGTGGGCGGAGATGCGCCACGCTGGGTTGACTTGGCGCCGATGAACCACGAGCGCCACGACCACGGAATCACTCTCTTCACTGGGCGCATCCTCGTTGTAGGCGGTTGGCGCTGCCGCTCTGTTGAGATGCTGACGCCCCCGCGGGCAGTCGGTGACCCCGGCCAGTGGACTGACCTCAACCAAATCGGTGGGACTTACTCACCCGACTGGGTTCGTCTCGCAGTCAACCAGAATCGTCTCCTGGCTTTCGGTATGTAACAGTCGTTATGGAATTTATTGCGTTTTTTATCATCTTTAGGTCTCAATTCCTTTTTATTCACATTAAAGAATGTCGTGACGGTGGCAACTCACAAATAGAGGAATTCGTCTTTGACACAACCGGAGAAAAGAGCGACGAGGAGGTGAGATGTTTTCATGTTTCATTCGCATTTAATGCACTTCGATGTTGTCGGACAACTGACGAATTTGCGTGGAAACCGTGCTTAAATTTTGTCAACACGCAGACAAAGATTATCCCATTATTGTTCCTTTTGTGCTTCTTTGCAGGTTGATTTGAAGCGATTCACGTGGCGCTGCATTGCCGGTTGTCCGGATGCTCCGTGAACATCGAAAGCGCTGTCATCGCTGACATCCCCAAATAATCTTGCATGATTTAAAATTTAAAATTGATTATTATGTCAATCAATTGTTTTCTTCGGGTTATCGGCAATTCGAAAGCTTTTTCTTTGATTAACGGATTTCAAAGGAACAAACGGTTGGTCTTATTTGTGATTGTAAGAGGATTTCTCGCAAATAAAGCTGCCGCAAAGGCCTGCCAAGGAATAGGGAGTACGGAAATAGAACAGGAAAAACAATGACTACATTTGATGAATATTATTAAATATAACCGGTTGGAATGGGTCAATTTAAATGCTATGAATAAATGCATGTTACTGAATAATCGCAAGTAAGGGAATTCTACACAAATATCCAGGTAATCATAATTCGAATTGAGGTAATTTACTGTTCAATTGAGACCAGGTGTACTATGTGTGCGGATAGTTGTTTGTGTCGTGTTTATCCGAAGGTTTTTTGTAGATTATTGAGTTTATCGGAAACCTATAATAGTGGATTCTGAGACGTTGTGATGAACCGAAATTAACAATTTGTCAGCGTATTTTCATGTTGTAAGACATTTATATAGTAAAATGTATTGTGTTTCTTTCGTGTTTCTGTAAACGCTGAAAGCGTTATGAGATTATCTCTTTTAAAATCATTAGTAGATTATTTATCGGTTAATTTCACGGATATTTACGGTTATTTAATAAATTCAATCAAAAGTTCTTCATGCTCTAAACACCTGTTTACCAATTTAATATTCTTAGGGAAAATAAGAACAATATCAACTGTTCCAAACAACTGGAGCGCGGAATGTTTGATATAAAACCTATTATTAACATCACAATCTTCATAGTATTTTTTATACTCTTGGCTTGCCAGTCCGAACAATGAATTTTAGTAGAAATCTTGCCGCAAAAGGGTGGTCGAAAACTCAATAAACATCAATATTTTAATACTTTGTTAAATCCTCATCTTATACTTACACCCGAATACGGTTCTAAGAGATGTCTGTCTGTTCGTAACACCGATGTAAAGTCATCCAAATTTAAACAACCCGGAAAATAAAAACCACTTCGTAAAGAAAACTTGTCATTAATCATTCGACTATTGAACAGAAGATTATTGGTGAGTTTTCTTTTTACTTCAAGGAATAGCACAACCTCCGAACGTATCCAAATTTCAGGACGATCGTTAATGCGCAGCTGCGTAAATAGTGGAAGCTGTGGGTTTATTCAAGTAATAAACGAAAATGAACAATAGGCGGATGACAGTTCAGGAAGCAGAAAATCCGCACCAATCCTATGCAGCCTCGATAGACGAAGCGAATCAGATAAGTGGTTTTGCAGTCGAAGGTCGAGAAACCTCTTTTTTTCATCGCCGCTCCGATTTCTCTCTTGTGTGATCGAATAATTGAGTCTTCCACGTCGACTTGTGTAGAAGAAGGCGTCCGATTTAACCGAAACTTAAAATTGAAATCATCAATGGAATGCCTCTTGAAAGGATGTGCTGACGATGTGCTTTCCACGCTGCCGTAACCTTCGAGGTCGCGTAGACTCATCATTCTGTGGCCGACACGCAATTAGCTGCCAAGGGTCTAAAATTAAGTGCTTAAGGAGCCTACCAAACCAATTAAATCATAGAACGATCACTTTCAGCCGCCGTATTTGGAGATTTTCGGTTGAACATATATTCGTTTATAAGCCAAATATGGTATGCCCTGTTTGCTCCAATATAACTGCTTCTTTCCTACGGGTTAAGCAAAGCGTGGCAACAATGTGTAAAATTTAGTGGAACGTAATCCACCACTCACTTTTCTATAAATATTAATATTAATCATAGAAAAAACACGGAGGTTTAACTTTTTTCTATTTGCCATTTGGTTGACGCTCTGGAATGACAGTAAACTGCAATAGTCAATTTAAGATTGTCATACTTGTAATGAACGAAAAGTTTAAACTTCATAGATACTTCGATCAAACTGTCCTCGACGACAATTCGCGCCTTGGAGAGATCGTCCGATGATTCGTTTAGAAATAATTGGACATTATTTGTTCATGAACTTCCTTGGGTTAATTTAACTGGATCTCCGTGCCTTTAGAAAATAAAATTTGCCGAAATTGTTTTTTAGTGATTGGGCATTTCGTCTTCTTCATGAAAGAGAACTCACATGTATTATTGCGTGCCGAAGACGTTGATTCGAAACAATAATCTGTGTGCCGATTTCGGGCTTTAAATATGGCCAATTATCAATAATCTCGCAGTCAGCTAAACCAAACCGTCATGATAAATAGTAATTACTTTATGGCTTCGATATTCGACCGTTTTGTGGGAATAAAAATGCATTTCCTTTGCATCGGTCAAAGAAATTTCCATTAAAACTGTCATTAGGCCGGTTAGATTTTCCAAGAGAAAATTTAATTTTCTTTCATCTATTAATTTTTTTATTAACCGCCAACGCCACCAGAAACACAAATCGGCTTGAATCGAGACAAGAACATTTAGTTCACTGTCAATAAATAATTGTGTATCATTGGAATAATATAATAATAAACTAGGAAGCGCGAAGGTGAAAAAAGGTACAACATAAGAGCCCTGAGATCAGATTGTATCTCGGACAACCTGCTCGAGAAGGTTGAAATATAATTATCACCGATATGTCACCATATTGAACATTCCGCAAATAGGAATATTTACTCCGTACTTAAGTCATTTTAAGTAGTATTCAATTTACATATACAAGACGAATTTACCGCTGGTGTTTGTGGTCATTTCCTCCTCATAAGGAGAACGAAGTGGAAGAAGGGTGTGTTATTTTCATTTCTATTCAACTGTAGGAAACTCACCGCTGGAGAACCTAGTTCATAATCCAGATGGATTTGCGACGATAGGACGATGCAGCTTCTTTTAGCGACTCGGTGCAGAACTGCGTCTAACCCAGAAAAAGGAAGTAATATTATTTCTAGCACCAGTATTAACTGGCATGAGACAAAATACATAGTGCACAACAATTAAGGTTGACAGTCTTTTTGAAAGTGGGTAAATGTATTTGTGGAAGTGTATCTGTGTTCATTGTAAAAAAATGGGTAATCACAAATTATGACCATGGCGTCAGTCACCAGGTGTAGAGGATAATTTGGCCGACTCTCTGACTACATCACCCATCTCGCGACCAATGAGAAGCAAGACACAAGCGTATGTCGAGAGACGACTGTCCACAATCCCGACAGCTGCATCTTGTTCCCCAACAGCCTCTTCCCCGCTGTAGGTCGTCGTCACGAATGAGTCATCAACGCCGCCTTCGATGATTCCCTCGGCTACAGAGAAGTAAGAATTAATAGTGCGTATTTAAAAGAATAAAGATAAAACGCTTCCACGCAGCAGAGAGTTCTGGTGTTCTTTGACAGAGGGGCCCAGGAAGAGGTGTTTCAATTGGTGAACATTGAACCAGTGATCAGGAAGTGGACTCGAGTGGCGTTATAAATGGTCACATTGTACAGGGTGGACCTACATGTTTGTTTTAATTGGGTTATGAGAGAAAGCCCGTAGGCTAATCATATCATTATTCTCACATGCCTCCTCCCCGAAATTAAAGCAAACAGTTCAGAAATAGGCGAAGAAAACCAATAAGCGGGCAAGATAGGTTCCCTACAAGGTACACGTAATATGGCACCCAACTGCCGACTGACCATCCAAAAATGCGTCTTCCTCCTCCTTAGCATTAGACAACGCCGAAATCACGGAGACCTCGGTATGGTCGTAAACACTGGCGACGATGACGTCGTCGTCAGACCTCTTATAACCGCCTCCTCGTCCAACCAGGCTCTAGAACCAGCGGACATGTCGACTTTCCGTCTGGGTTGCGTTTGCTGCAGCAGGGGCATTATCGCCGTAAAGGAGGGTTCGTCGCGGGACCGGAGGTTACAAACGCAAGTGATGTCGGCAAGCGTTGGTGTGGGTTTCATCGCTCGAACGGCGGCGATGAGCGCTTGGGAGAGCGCCCCTAGAAAGGGTTCGGGTGGGGTGGGCGGAGAAATGCCATACAGGATGGGTTCTTCGAAGAGCGAGTTTTTCAGCGCCGTGAAGTAGGTCAGCGGGGGCGGCCGACGGCGGATCTCGTTATGTATGAGGCGCTGTATCGGTTAGTTGTAGCGAGCACCTAGGAGAAGAGTGGTTTAGTCCACTCAAACAACAACAACAACAACAACAACAGCACGAACAATGCAACCGACGCACTCATGCGAACCCTCCGAATGTCGGCAGCCACCGTTCCAGGACCACAGCATGACCTACCGCGCTTGCAGACAAAGCTCATTGTAACGACAACGAGAAGAGAACCCAGGAGAGCGGCCGGACCGTATATGAGGACCGTGCGGAGCTTGGAGTCGAGTCGAGAGCGGGCGATGACGAGGGCGTCGTGGATGGGCACGAGAAGAGATTTGCTCGATCGAAGCAGAATGAGTGTCGGCAGGTTTTTAAAGGCGAAGCAGAAAGAGTATTTGCAGGTTTGTTTAGGCAAAGCCATGGGGGTGCTGGCAAGTTGGTGAAGTTTATTCAGCCAAAGTGTCATAGGTCGGTGAACGCGAAGCTGAAAGAGTTTTGGCGGGTTTTTAAAACCGAAGCACAAAGATTGTTGGCAAGTTGCATAGAGTTAATTCAGACAAAGTGTGGGCAGGTTGGTTAAGCTGAAGCAGAGAGAGTTTCGGCAGGTTGGTAAAGGCGAAGCAAAAGGAGTGTTTGCAGGTTGGTTAAGCTGAAGCATAGAGAGTTTCGGCAGGTTGGTAAAGGCGAAGCAAAAGGAGTGTTTGCAGGTTGGTAAAGGCGAATCAGAGAGAGTTTTTGCAAGTTGCTGAAGGCGAAGCAGAGACAGGATGGTAAGGTTGGTGAAAAAGAATTCAAAGAGAGTGTTCGCAGGTTTCTGAAGGAAAAGCAAAGAAAGTGTTGGCACGTTGGTGAATGCGAAGAAAAGAGAGTGTTGGCACGTTGGATAAGACGTAGCAGGAAAATTGTTGGCAGGTTTGCTAAAACGGAGCAGAGTGACTGTTTGCAGGTTTCATAAGGCGACGCAGAGAGTGTTTTCAGGTTGGTTAAGGCAAAGGAGAGAGAGAGTGTGGGCATGTTGGTAATGGTGAAGCAGAAAGAGTGTCGGTAGGTTGGTGAATGGGCAGTAGAGATACTGTTGGCAGGTTTATTAAGGCGAAGCAGAGAGAGTTTTCAAGTTGGTGAAAGCTAAGCAGAGAAACTTGACGCCGGTTGGTAAAGAGGAGGCAGAAAGAAAGTGAAATGTTTCGTGAAAGTGGATTTTGAGAGTGTCGAAAGGTTTGTGAAGGCGAAGCAGAGAAAGGGTTGGCATATTTGCAAAGATCGAAGGACGTCAAACAATGGGTTTTTGCGGTGGATGAGGACTGCCCGTGGCGTTGCTCGGGCCCATATGAAGGATGTCAGACAGTTTTTTGGTGGCATTGTAGATGTGTTTTACATGCAACACTACCTTTGCATAAAAATCGTTGATTTTTCATATTCGTATTGAAAGGTGAGCGCGGAAATTTTAATAAGGACATGACTAAAAAATATTTATTAATTCGTATGCACTTTTAAAGTTTCATTTGTTCCTTTTTTTAAATTCCCGATTTTATTCTTATCGAAACACTAAGAATCTATTTAAACATTTAGATAACCCACGCTGCCTATTCAGGCATGGATCCAGTTGATGGAAACATAATTCCTTACGTGTTCGGAGAGGAACCCTGCAACTATCAAACACAATTTTGCATAGTGCGCATGGGTTCGTTTTGATTAAGATGATAGCCAGGTTATCCGATGTTATGTTTTCAGCGGGCAACAAGGTGTTTCTTTAGCAGCACATTGGAAACACTTCCCGCGACGGTTACAGCTCTTTTGACTGAAGGGAAGCCGTATACATTTACCTTCACCTCCACACCAACGGACGCGACCACCTCCGGTGTCTCGTCGATTAAACTGCCTTTCGGGCTTTATCTCGTCGTCCTGATTGGCTCGCTTGTCGTCATGTAAGAAGAAGGTGTCGAAGAAGCCGACGAACGACCGCATTCTGTTTTTTATCCACAAAGTAATGTGACCCTTCAATAAACTTTCTTCTCGTAAACTGTCTCTTGGGGATTTTTTTTGATTGGTGGGATAAAACGAATAGCGTTAGTAGATCCCTTTGTGGGGTGCGTGCTAATCTGCCCTGAATCTAAATATTTTGAACGACGCACGTAAGTTCTGATTGCAAAACCCCTATATCGCTACGGCCTCTTTGCCTAGTTAGTCAGTTTACTAAACCGCAAGTCGATTGCCAGGACTTTTGTGCTGGGGATTGTTAAATCAGAATGGCCGATGAGGGCAGTTGCTTTATTCGAAACCCCTTTCTTACATTCTTGAAACCTTCACTAATATCTGCAAATATAAGGGAAAATATTTGGTGCCCTGAGATGCAGAATTTGTTATCCTGAATGCTTAATAAATTTGTCGAGATTAAGAAGGAGCGCTCCAAATTGCAACTTGGGCCCCCGACGCAACATTCAAGCGTTGCCATGAGTCTGAACTGTGTTGAGAATTTTCATAGATAAGGTCGCGACACTAATTACATTTTCTAGACCACATTTTTGGCGGACTGTGTTGAAAACACCGAGGTCTTGCTGTAGGCAGCAAATACGAAACTGCTGAAGAAAAAAACTTCAACAATGTGTGCTCTTCACTTCCAGATACACTCCACTTAAACACACTAGCAGCCATGCAGATCCACCACTTCAATAGTCCTACATAGCTGGGAACATAATTCACTTGTTTTGTTTAACACATCCTCTGTTATTGATGTTTTTACAAACCCCCCTTTCGGGAATTCTAGATTTCCAGTTGCTCCAAGTTGGCTGATGATTAATTTTGTAACGATGCCACAATTAGACTATTTTTTTGCTGAATTTGCAAATTGATGCCGTCTTGTTATCGGAAACCAATTGAGCATCACGAAACGCGAATTCTTGCTTGCACGTTCGAGGTACGTATTCAGAGTTTTTAATGTCTTCAGAATTGTGTTTTCTTTGATGCCAAACAGATTCTACTTGACCGAACTTTGCCACGTAGCTCATAAGAACTGCTCCACTGCAACTCGGTATTGAGTCAAAACGATACTTTTGAAACAAACCAACAAGCTCTTTATCTTGTGATACTTCTCTTCTCCTCTTATACGTTTTCATACAACACAAGAATTTGTTTCCCTGAATTTTTAATAAATTTGTTAGGATGGAGAAGCAACTCTCTCAATTGCAGGTTAGGGCCCCGACTCAACATTCAAGCGTTGCCATGCTTATTCATTGAGTCTTTACTGTGTTGAGAATTTTGATAGATTAGGTCTTGACACCGGTTGCATTTTCTTACCCTAAAAGACCATATTGTAGGCGGACTGGCTTGAATACACGGACGTCTTGCTGAAGGAAATTGGGGTTTCAGTTGTAATGTTTACGGTCAAATGATGCCAGCGATATTGTTGTTCAATTGTATAGCTTCGAGTATTCGCAGAATCTCGAAAAAGCGGTTTTCTAAGCCTTAATATTTTCTGCCAGTCACCAATCGCGAGAATTAGGAACAAATACTATTACAGCAACACCGATCTCACTCAAGAAGCCGCGAGCTCATTAACTTTTTTTCATATTCACGATCTTATTAAATCCGAAAAGAAGTACATTGCGGTCATTTCAATGGTCCGAGGAAAAAAGGGGTTTTGGCCGTTTTGATACCACTCATTTCGAAATAAGTCGACAACAGAAAATCATAAATCGTTGTGAACAACAAGTTCGTTTTATTACTTTATTGTTAAAAATGGCGTTGGCGAAAACGCTTATTTAACAAAGAAAACTCTGCCTCCATTTATATTTAACATAAACCCCGTTTAGTCATTCTACCCGATTTTTTTGCAGGCGTTTAAGTGACTTATTCTAGAAACTCACTCATTTTTCATTTTCGGCCCTTTTGTAAGGTGCCTTCTTATTTCTTACAGACACCCCGTTCATGAATTTAATTTCGCTTGAGTCTGGCATGTTACGACGGACCTCGGCGTTCAGGGTCGCGTAAGAGCAAGTCCAGATACGACAGAAACGCGCAATGTCTCGTTGCAAGTGCAGTTACGGGAATTTTTTGCTTTACGTTTTCATTGCTGTAAGGTGTGCATGCTCACCAATTGATAAATCTGTTAATATTTTATTTAAGAATAACACTCAAAAATGAGTTTTGTAAACAAATCAAGTATTGCGGACGCGTTGGTGAATCGAACGTTGAAAAAAATCGTACGATAAAATTATTTCGAAAACCAAAGCAGAAAAATCGATCAATTTTGTACGCACGCAGAAAATCGCAAACACCGCGATCTACACTACCAGTTTGGTCATGAGCCCTTGGTGATTACAAATGAGACGTACCGTCGAAGCAAAGTGTTCTATGATGTAGCCGTCGACGAAGAAACCTGAAATCGACACAGAAATCGACTTCGCCTTAGGTACCACCTATATATCGAGACTCTCGACTGTTTTGTCGAGTACAATGTTGCGGTTTATCCGTCGGAATGCAAATTTCCTGTCCAAAGGTTTAATTGCCTTGGGTTTGCTGTTGATAAGTGTGGTTTTTACCCAGACAAGAAAAGACTGAATTCTTTGGTGGAAATGCAGTCCCCGTCGAATCGCAGCCAATTACGCTCTATTATGGGAGCCATGCAATACTATTCGCGATTTATTCCGAATTTTGCCGGTATCGCTGATTGCTTATTCGAGCTTCAGAATGCGCCAACCTTCCAATGGAATTCCATGCACGAGCAGACATTACGGAAGTTGCTCGTCTTTTTGAATTCAGAAGCTATCCTACAACCGTTTTCACCAAGAATGCATCCAACAGTTATTACTGATGCGTCGCCCTCCGGCATAGCCGCTGTATTGGAGTAAGAGGTTCGACCTGTTGTCTGCATATCACGGCGGTTGTGCACAGCTGAACGTGGATACGCCCAAACGCATCGCGAAGCCTTGGCGGTTTTCTGGGCTGTGATGCGGTTGCATAAATACTTATTCGGCAGACAATTCACGATTGTGTCTGACCATGGACCTTTGAAATTCATTTACAATCCAATAAATTCACTGTCAAAGGCTACTGCAGCTATGGTGCAACGGTTGCGTCTCGCTTTGAGCGCCTATACTTATGACGTGGTTCATCGGCCTGCCAAACATATCCAGCATGTCGATTACATATCCAAAACTGCCACTTCAGAGAAGATGACGAAAGGCTCTTCTCTCTTGCTGCAACCACTGCCTGTGAGTCGCGATGATCTCATCTCCGAGACGCGATTGGCATTCAAGAGAATTCTTACGGCACTCAGAAAGGGCTGAAATAATTCAGATAAATAGAAGTTTCCGCATTTCTACTCTCGGAGGGACGATTTGGGTTCAACTGCAAAAGGTTAACAATGTTATCAAGACCGTATTGTGGTACAACCAGTGCTGCGCAAACCTGTTCTTGACAATCTGCACTCCGGTTATCTTGGTGTTGATAAAATGAAGTCATTGGCAAGAAATTCATGTTGGTGGCCGGAACTTAAAGCCGATATCCGGCGAACGGCTGCCCGGTGTGATGGCTGCTTGCATAAGTTGCCCTCAAGGCCTTCTAAATGGTCTCCATGGCCAGGGTCGTGTGAGCCATGGCACCGAATACATGCTTATTATTATGGACCATTTCTAGGCAAATAGTAAGCTATTGTCGATATCGATTCATTTTAACGTTGGCCTGAAGTATTTCTGACGACCAGTGCCAATGCTGACTTCACCAAAGCGGTGTTTGTGAAGTTATTCAGCCGTGAAGGCATTCCGCTCGTTTTGGTTACGGACAATGGTACACATTTCACCGCCGACCATTTAGTCACTTGGGTCAAGGGTCTCGGATGCCGGCATTTGCTCACGGCTCCCAGACTTCCTCAGTCGAATGGCTTAGCAGAGAACTTCGTCAAGACCCTGAAGGCGGCTATGTCATCGATGAAACCAAGTACATTTACAGATTTAGATCGGTCTATCGACAATTTCCTAATGCAGTACCGTAATGCTGATCAAGCTGCTACTGGTAAAACTCCGGTTGAGTTATTCAAGGGGCGCCAACTCAATACATCGTTCCAATGACTTTAATCGGGAGAAGTTACCTTTTTCAAATGGAATGATTTTCGACCGTCTCGAGGTCTTATTCTTGGAAGAAGTGGAAATAGTATGGTTACCATCGTCGACGTCACTTATTTATCAAGTCATCGTCGGCATGTCGATCAAATCCGATTCGATGAACCAGCTATGCCCGTCATCGATCGCCATCCTTCTGAACCAGCCGTGCCCGCTACTGATTCCCATTCGTCTGAACCAGCTGATCCGGCTAATACGACTCGATCCGTTCTAGACCAAAGCTCGCAAGTTCTACCTCGGCGCTCGGAGCGTTTGGGTTTGAAATCGCCAGTAAACTACCGCATACCATCGAAGCTGCTGCACCCAGGTGGATGTGGTGATTGCTACCTCGAATTATTAATTGTGTTTTACTATATTAACGTATATCGTACGTTACACTTTCGAATACTAACTATCGGTGCTGCACGTGTCTTATGCGTTAAGGTTCTCGGTTGGCTTTTAGAAATACACCGGTATTACAAACCATTCGTCTATTCTCCATTCAGGGTTAATTCTAACCTCCATACAATACTATCACACCTATGTTTAGATATGTTCCAACTTCCTAAAGACACATCGCCGCATACTACAGATTAACGCGAATTCTTGCTTGCACGTTCGAGGTACGTATTCAGAGTTTTTAATGTCTTCAGAATTGTGTTTTCTTTGATGCCAAAAAGATTCTACTTGACCGAACTTTGCAACGTAGCTCATAAGAACTGCTCCACTGCAACTCGGTATTGGGTCAAAACGATACTTTTGAAACAAACCAACAAACATTTTATCTTGTGATACTTCTATTCTCCGCTTATACGTTTTCATACAACACAAGAATTTGTTTCCATGCATTTTTAATAAATTTGTTAGGATGGAGAAGCAACTCTCTCAATTGCAGGTTAGGGCCCCGACTCAACATTCAAGCGTTGCCATGCTTATTCATTGAGTCTTTACTGTGTTGAGAATTTTGATAGATTAGGTCTTGACACCGGTTGCATTTTCTTACCCTAAAAGACCATATTGTAGGCGGACTGGCTTGAATACACGGACGTCTTGCTGCAGGAAATTGGGGTTCCAGTTATGATGTTAACCTTGAGACGATTCCCAGCGATATTGTTGTTTAATTGTATAGCTTCGAGTATTCGCAGAATCTCGAAAAAGCGGTTTTCTAAGCCTTCATATTTTCTGCCAGTCCCCAATCGCGAGAATTAGGCACAAATAATATTACAGCAACACCGATCTCACTCAAGAAGCCGCGAGCTCATCAACGTTTTTTTCAATATTACGGATCTTATTCAATCCCATAGGAGAACGTTGGCGTCATTTCAATGGTCCGATAAAAAAAGGGTTTTCGCCGTTGAGTTTTGATGCTACTTATTTCGATATAAATCGATAACAGAAAATCATAAATCGTTGTGAACAACAAGTTCGCTTTGTTGCTTTATTGTTTACAATGCCGTTGGAGAAAACGATTATCAAATAAAGAAAACTCTGTCTCCATTCATATTAAATATAAACCCCGTTTCGTCATTCTACCCGATTGTTTGCAGTCGTTTAAGTGACTCATTCCAGATACTCACTCATTTGTTATTTTCGGCCCTTTTGTAACGTGGCTTCTTATTTCTCACAAACACCCCGTTCATGAATTTAATTTCGCTTGAGTCTGGCATGTTTCGACGGACCTCGGCGTTCAGAGGCACGTGGTAGCAATGAAAACGTAATGTCTCGTTGCAAGTGCAGTTACGGGAATTGTTTGCTTTATGTTTTCATTACTGTAAGGTGTGCATGCTCACCAATTGATAAACCTGTTAATATTTTATTTAAAAATAACACTGAAAAATGAGTTTTGTAAACAAATCAAGTATCACGGACGCGTTGGTGAATCGAACGTTTAGAAAATCTTACGATGAAATTATTCCGAAAACCAAAGCAGAAAAATCGATAAATTTTGTCACCACGCAGACATTGTGGTCTACAGTTTGATCATGATCTCTTGGTTATAACAAATGAGACGCACCGTCGAAGCAAAGTGTTCTATGATGTGGCCGTGGACGAAGAAACCTTAAATCGACACAGAAATCGACTTCGCTTTCGGTACCGCCTACATATCGAGACTCCCGACTGTGGCCTACCTTTAGATATGTTCCAACTTCCTAAAGACACATCGCCGCAGATTAAATATCAACACCGCCACCAACTCGCAGAACCACTAGACGCAGTCGTCTTTGTGATACGTTGCACGTTGGCCGTAGACATCTGAGTTATTTTTCAGCTTAAGGGAAGATTTTAGGGAAACGGTAACTGTGAAAATAAACCTCTGCTTCCGTTTATATCAACTTGCACCCTGTTACGTCATTCTACCCATGCCATTTGGTAGGCTCTTGTGTGACTTATTCCTGTGTTTGAGTGAATCCTTCTACATATTCAGTCATTGTTTTCTCCACTTGGGCCTTTTCGATCTCTTATTGGTTCATCCGAGCGTCCAATGCATAACGGTTTTTTTTAGCGCCTGTTATATTAATTTTCACGACACCACTGCTTATACTTGTCTCACTAGACGGTGGTTCTCTCGCACACCAACTTCAACAGCCATTGCGGGAAACAACGTTCAGTACAAGTTATAAAGATTAAAATGTCTGTTATTTATTCTCATATATTGCTCCATTCAAAATATTTATTTTCCATAACGAGATAAAATGAGAATTGGTCTGCATTCGGAGACGTCAGTGGGCTTTAACAGAGCACATGAATTTCAGGCATACCTTGATGGGTTTCCGGCGTTTACTGTAGCCTTAGATATTATTTGCATTAAAAGCCGGGAATGACATTGGATAAAGACACGATTGCTACCTTTCTCAACGCCTGTTCTGTTGGTGCAGACGAAACATTTCGCCTCATATTTTCCTGGGCGAGGTAGTCGCCTCAGTGGGTTTGGAGGTGGTTACTTCAGTTGGTTTGAATGTGGTCGCATCTCTTGGTTTGGAGGTAGTCGCTTCAGTTGGTTTTTTGGTGGTCGCTCCCGTTGGTTTGAAGGTGGTCGCTTCCGTGGGTTTGGAGGTGGTCGCATCCGTTGGTTTTAAGGTGGTCGCGTCCGTGGGTTTCGAGGTAGTCGAGTCCGTTGGTTTTGAGATGGTCTCTTCCATGGGTTTGGAGGTGGTCGCTTCAGCGGGTTTGGAGGTGGTCGCTTCTGAGGGTGTGAAGGTTGTCGCACCCGTTGGTTTGGGGGTAGTCGCTTCAGTGGGTTTTGATGAGGTCGCTTCTGTTAATTTGTGGGTGGTCGCGTCCGTGGGTTTGGAGGTGGTCGAATCCGTGGGTTTTGAGGTGGTCTCTTCCATGGGTTTTTAGGTGGTCGCGTCCTTGGGTTTGGAGGTGGTCGCATCCGTTAGTTTAAAGGTGCTCCCGTCCGTGGGTTTGGAGGTGGTCGAGTCCGCGGGTTTAGCGGTTGTCACTTACGTGGGTTTCGAGGTCGTCGCTTCAGTTGGTTTGAAGATGGTCGCATCCGTTGGTTTTGAGGAAGTCGCTTCAGTGGATTTTGAGGTGGTCGCTTTTGTTGGTTTGTAGGTGGTCGCTTCCGTGGGTTTTGAGGTGGTCGCATCCGTTACTTTAAAGGTGGTTGCGTCCGTGGGTTTGAAGGTGGTCGAGTCCGTGGGTTTGTAGGTAGTTGCTTCAGTTGGTTTGGAGGTGGTCGCTTATGTGGGTGTAGAGGTGGTCGCCTCAGTTGGTTTAAAGGTGGTCGCATCTGTTGGTAAGGAGGTAGTAGCGTCCGTTGGTTTTTAGGTGGTCGCATCCTTGTGTTTTTAGGTGGTCGCGTCCGTGGGTTATATGGTAGTCGAGCCCGTTAGTTTGGAGATGGTCTTTTCCATGGGTTTTAAGGTGGTCGCTTGAGTGGGTTTGGAGGTGGTCGCTTCAGCGGGTTTAGAGGTGGTCGCTTCTGTGGGTGTGGAGGTGGTCGAGTCCGTGGGTTTGTAGGTAGTCGCTTCAGTGGGTTTTTATGTGGTCGCTTCTGTTGGTTTGTAGGTGATCGCGTCTTTGTAAGTTTGGATGTGGTCGAGTCCGTGGGTTTGGAAGTGGTCTATTCCATGGGTTTTGAGGTGGTCCCGTCCTTGGGTTTGGAGGTGGTCGCATCCGTTGGTTTAAAGGTGGTCGCGTCTGTGGGTTTGGAGGTGGTCCAGTCCGTGAGTTTGGCGATAGTTGCTTACGTGGGTTTGGAGGTGGTCGCGTCCGTGGGTTTGGAGGTGGTCTCTTTCATGTGTTTGGAGGTTGTCGCTTTTGTGGGTGTGAAGGTGGTCGAGTCTGTTGGTTTAAAGGTGGTCGCTTCAGTGGATTTTGAGGTGGTCGCTTCCGTTGGTTTCTAGGTGGTCGCTTTCGTGGGTTTGGAAGTGGTCGCATCCGTTGGTTTAAAAGTTGGTTGCGTCCATGGGTTTACAGGTGGTCGAGTTCGTTGGTTTGGCGGTAGTCGCTTACGTGGGTTTGGAGGTAGTCGCTTCAGTTGCTTCGGAGGTGGTCGCTGCTGTGGTTTTGGAGGTGGTCGCCTCAGTTAATTCGAAGGTGGTCGCATCCGTTGGTTTGGAGGTAGTCGCTTCAGTGGGTTTTAAGGTGGTTATTTCCGTTGGTTTATAGGTGGTCGCTTCCGTAGATTTGGAGGTGGTCGAGTCTGTGGGTTTGGAAGTAGTCTCTTTCGTAGGTTTGGAGGTGGTCGCGACCTTGAGTTTGAAGGTAGTCCCTTCTGTTGGTGTTGAAATGGCCGAGTCCGTTTGTTTGGAGGAAGTCGCTTCAGTGGATTTTAAGGTGGTCGCTTCCGTTGGTTTGTAGGTGGTCGCTTCGCTGGGTTTGGAGGTGGTCGAGTCCGTGGGTTTTGAGGTGGTCGCCTTCTTTGGGTTTGGAGGTGGTCGCACCCGTTGGTTTTAAGGTGGTCGCGTCTGTGGGTGTTGAGGTGGCCGAGTAAGTTTGTTTGGAGGAAGTCGCTTCAGTGGATTTTGAGGTGGTTGCTTCCGTTGGTTTGTAGGTGGTCGCTTCGCTGGGTTTGGAGGTGGTCGCATCCGTTGGTTTTAAGGTGGTTTCGTCCGTGGGTTTAATGGTAGTCGAGTCCGTTGGTTTGGAGATGGTCTTTTCCATGGGTTTTAAGGTAATCGCTTCAGTGGGTTTGGAGGTGGTCGCTTCAGCGGGTTTACAGGTTGTCGCTTCTGTGGGTGTGGAGGTGGTCGAGTCCGTGGGTTTGGAGGTAGTCGCTTCAGTGGGTTTTTATGTGGTCGCTTCCGTTGGTTTGTAGGTGATCGCGTCTTTGTAAGTTTTGAGGTGGTCGAGTCCGTGGGTTTGGAAGTGGTCTATTCCATGGGTTTTGAGGTGGTCCCGTCCTTGGGTTTGGAGTTGGTCTCTTCCATGGGTTTGGAGGTGGTCGCTTTTGTGGGTGTGGAGGATGTCGAGTCCGTTTGTTTGGAGGTAGTCGCTTCAGTGGGTTTGGAGGTTGTCGCATCTGTTGGTTTAAAGGCGGTCGAGTCCGTGGGTTTGGAGGTGGTCGAGTCCGTGGGTTTGGAGGTAGTCGCTTTTGTTGGTTTTTAGGTGGTCGCTTCCGTTTGTTTGTAGGTAGTCGCTTCCGTGGGTTTGGAGGTTGTCGCATCTGTTGGTTTAAAGGCGGTCGAGTCCGTGGGTTTGGAGGTTGTCGAGTCCGTGGGTTTAGAGGTAGTCGCTTTTGTTGGTTTTTAAGTGGTCGCTTCCGTTGGTTTGTAGGTGGTCGCTTACGTGGGTTTGGAGGTGGTCGCATCCGTTTGTTTTAGAGTGGTCGCGTCCTTGGGTTTGGAGTTGGTCGAGTCCGTGAGTTTTGCAATAGTCGCTTACGTGGGTTTTGAGGTGGTCGCTTCAATTGGTTTGAAGGTGGTCGCATCCGTTGGTTTAGAAGTGGTCGCATCCGTGGGTTTGGAGGTGGTCTTTTCCATTGATTTGGAGGTGGTCGCTATTGTGGGTGTGGAGGTGGTCGAGACCGTGGGTTTGGAGAAAGTCGCTTTAGTGGGTTTGGAGGTGGTCGCTTCCGTTGGTTTCTAGGTGGTCGCTTCCGTGGGTTTGGAGGTGGTCGAGTCCGTGAGTTTGGACGTGGTCGCATCCGTTTGTTTAAAGGTGGTCGCGTCCGTGGGTTTGGAGTTGGTCTCTTCCATGGGTTTGGAGGTGGTCGCTTTTGTGGGTGTGGAGGATGTCGAGTCCGTTTGTTTGGAGGTAGTCGCTTCCGTGGGTTTGGAGGTTGTCGCATCTGTTGGTTTAAAGGCGGTCGAGTCCGTGGGTTTGGAGGTAGTCGCTTTTGTTGGTTTTCAGGTGGTCGCTTCCGTTGGTTTGTAGGTGGTCGCTTCTGTTGGTTTGGAGGTGGTCGCTTCTGTGGGTGTTGAGGTGGTCGAGTCCGTGGGTTTTGAGGTGGTCGAGTCTGTGGGTTTGAAGGTGGTCTCTTCCATGGGTTTTGAAATGGTCGCGTCTTTGGGTTTGGAGGTGGTCGCATCCGTTGGTTCAAAGGTGGTCGCGTCCGTGGGTTTGTAGGTAGTCGAGTCCGTGGGTTTGGCGGTAGTCGCTTACGTGGGTTTTGAAGGTGGTCGCTTCAGTTGGTTTGAAGGTGGTCGCATCCGTTGGTTGAGAGGTGGTCGCGTCCGTGGATTTAGAGGTGGCCTTTTCCATGGGTTTGGAGTTGGTCGCTTTTGTGGGTGTGGAGGTGGTCGAGTCCGTTGGTTTGGAGAAAGTAACTTCAGTGGATTTTGAAATGGTCCCTCCCTTCGTTTGTAATTGGTCGCTTCCGTGGGTTTTGAGGTGGTCCCGTCCTTGGGTTTGGAGGTGGTCGCATCCGTTGGTTTAAAGGTGGTCGCGTCCGTGGGTTTGGAGGTGGTCGAGTCCGTGGGTTTGGCGGTTGTCGCTTACGTGGGTTTGGAGGTCTGTCGCTTCAGTTGGTTTGAAGATGGTCGCATCCGTTGGTTTAGAGGTGGTCGCGTCCGTGGGTTTGGAGGTAGTCGCTTTTGTTGGTGTGGAGGTGGTCGAGTCCGTTGGTTTGGAGGTAGTCGCTTCAGTGGATTTTGAGGTGGTCGCTTTTGTGGGTTTGTAGGTGGTCGCTTCCGTGGGTTTGGAGGTGGTCGCTTCCGTGGGTTTGGAGGTGGTCGAGTCCGTGGGTTTAGAGGTAGTCGCTTCAGTGGGTTTAGAGGTGGTCGCATCCGTTGGTTTAAAGGTGGTCGCGTCTGTGGGTTTACAGGTTGTCGCTCGCGTAGGTTTATAGGTGGTCGCTTCAGTGAATTTGGAGGTGGTCGCTTCTGATGGTATGAAGATGTTCTCTTTTTCTGTGGGTTTGGAGGTGGTCGCTTCCGTGGGTTTTGAGGTGGTCGAGTTCGCTAGGGTTTGGTGGTTGTCGCTTCCGTTGGTATTTAGGTGGTCGCTTCCGTGGGTTTGGAGGTAGTCGCTTCTGTGTGGTTTGGAGGTGGTCGCGTCTGTGGGTTAGAGGTAGTCGCTTCCGTGGCTTTGAGGTGGTCGCGTCTGTTGGTTTGGAGGTGGTCGCGTCCGTTGGTTTGGAGGTGGTCGCTTCCGTGGGTTTGTAGGTGGTCGCGTCCGGTGGGTTTAGAGGTAGTCGCGTCCGTGGGTTTAGAGGTGGTCGCTTCCGAGGGTTTTGAGGTGGTCGCTTTTGTGGGTTTGTAGGTGAACGCTGCGGTGGATTTCGACGTGGTCGCGGCCGTGGGTTTGGAGGTGGTCGCGTCAAGTGGGTTTTTAGGTGGACGTTTCCGTGGGTATAGAGATGGTCGCTTCTGTGGGTTTGGAGGTGGTTGCTTTCGTGGGTTTGGAAGTGGTCGCGTCCGTAGGGTTTGGAGGTGGTCACTTCAGTGTTTATGGAGGTGTTCACTTTCGTGGTTTTGGAGGTGGTCGCTTCCGTGTGTTTTGAGGTTGTCGCGTCCGTGGGTTTCGGAGGTGGTCGCTTCCGTGGGTTTCGACGTGGTTGCGTCCGTTGGTTTGGAGGTAGTCGCGTCCATGGGTTTTCAGGTGGTCTCCTTCCGTGGGTTTGGAGGTGGTCGCTTCCGTGGGTTTGGAGGTGGTCGCTAGCGTTGGTTTATAGGTGGTCGCTTCAGTGGATTTGGAGGTGGTCGCTTCTGTTGGTTTGGAGGTGTTCGCTTTCTGTGGGTTTGGAGGTGGTCGCTTCCGTTGGTTTGGAGATGGTTCGCGTTCACTAGGGTTTGGAGGTGGTCGCTTCAGTTGGTTTTGAGAGTAGTCGCTTCCGTGTGTTTGGAGGTAGTCGCTTCTGTGGGTGTGGAGGTGGTCGCGTCCGTAGGTTTGGAGGTGGTCGCTTCAGTGGGTTTGGAGGTGGTCGCATCCGTTGGTTTGGAGGTAGTCGCGTCAGTGGGTTTGGAGGTGGTCGCTTCCGTTGGTTTGTAGGTGGTCGCTTCCGTAGGTTTGGAGGTGGTCGCGTCTGTGGGTTTGGAGGTGGTCTCTTTCGTAGGTTTGGAGGTGGTCGCGTCCTTGAGTTTGAAGGTGGTCGCTTCTGTTGGTGTTGAAATGGTCGCGTCCTGGGTTTGGTGTTGGTTCGAGGTTTGAGTAGTCGCTTCAGTGGGTTTTGAGGTGGTCGCTTCCGTTGGTTTGTAGGTGGTCGCTTCGCTGGGTTTGGAGGTGGTCGAGTCCGTGGGTTTTGAGGTGGTCGCCTTCTTTGGGTTTGGAGGTGGTCGCACCCGTTGGTTTTAAGGTGGTCGCGTCTGTGGGTGTTGAGGTGGCCGAGTAAGTTTGTTTGGAGGAAGTCGCTTCAGTGGATTTTGAGGTGGTTGCTTCCGTTGGTTTGTAGGTGGTCGCTTCGCTGGGTTTGGAGGTGGTCGCATCCGTTGGTTTTAAGGTGGTTTCGTCCGTGGGTTTAATGGTAGTCGAGTCCGTTGGTTTGGAGATGGTCTTTTCCATGGGTTTTAAGGTAATCGCTTCAGTGGGTTTGGAGGTGGTCGCTTCAGCGGGTTTACAGGTTGTCGCTTCTGTGGGTGTGGAGGTGGTCGAGTCCGTGGGTTTGGAGGTAGTCGCTTCAGTGGGTTTTTATGTGGTCGCTTCCGTTGGTTTGTAGGTGATCGCGTCTTTGTAAGTTTTGAGGTGGTCGAGTCCGTGGGTTTGGAAGTGGTCTATTCCATGGGTTTTGAGGTGGTCCCGTCCTTGGGTTTGGAGTTGGTCTCTTCCATGGGTTTGGAGGTGGTCGCTTTTGTGGGTGTGGAGGATGTCGAGTCCGTTTGTTTGGAGGTAGTCGCTTCAGTGGGTTTGGAGGTTGTCGCATCTGTTGGTTTAAAGGCGGTCGAGTCCGTGGGTTTGGAGGTGGTCGAGTCCGTGGGTTTGGAGGTAGTCGCTTTTGTTGGTTTTTAGGTGGTCGCTTCCGTTTGTTTGTAGGTAGTCGCTTCCGTGGGTTTGGAGGTTGTCGCATCTGTTGGTTTAAAGGCGGTCGAGTCCGTGGGTTTGGAGGTTGTCGAGTCCGTGGGTTTAGAGGTAGTCGCTTTTGTTGGTTTTTAAGTGGTCGCTTCCGTTGGTTTGTAGGTGGTCGCTTACGTGGGTTTGGAGGTGGTCGCATCCGTTTGTTTTAGAGTGGTCGCGTCCTTGGGTTTGGAGTTGGTCGAGTCCGTGAGTTTTGCAATAGTCGCTTACGTGGGTTTTGAGGTGGTCGCTTCAATTGGTTTGAAGGTGGTCGCATCCGTTGGTTTAGAAGTGGTCGCATCCGTGGGTTTGGAGGTGGTCTTTTCCATTGATTTGGAGGTGGTCGCTATTGTGGGTGTGGAGGTGGTCGAGACCGTGGGTTTGGAGAAAGTCGCTTTAGTGGGTTTGGAGGTGGTCGCTTCCGTTGGTTTCTAGGTGGTCGCTTCCGTGGGTTTGGAGGTGGTCGAGTCCGTGAGTTTGGACGTGGTCGCATCCGTTTGTTTAAAGGTGGTCGCGTCCGTGGGTTTGGAGTTGGTCTCTTCCATGGGTTTGGAGGTGGTCGCTTTTGTGGGTGTGGAGGATGTCGAGTCCGTTTGTTTGGAGGTAGTCGCTTCAGTTGGTCTTGAGTTGGTCGCTTCCGTTGGTTTGTAGGTAGTCGCTTCCGTGGGTTTGGAGGTTGTCGCATCTGTTGGTTTAAAGGCGGTCGAGTCCGTGGGTTTGGAGGTAGTCGCTTTTGTTGGTTTTTAGGTGGTCGCTTCCGTTGGTTTGTAGGTGGTCGCTTCTGTTGGTTCAGAGGTGGTCGCTTCAGTGGGTATGGAGGTGGTCGCTTCTGTGGGTGTTGAGGTGGTCGAGTCCGTGGGTTTTGAGGTGGTCGATTCTGTGGGTTTGAAGGTGGTCTCTTCCATGGGTTTTGAAATGGTCGCGTCTTTGGGTTTGGAGGTGGTCGCATCCGTTGGTTCAAAGGTGGTCGCGTCCGTGGGTTTGTAGGTAGTCGAGTCCGTGGGTTTGGCGGTAGTCGCTTACGTGGGTTTTGAAGGTGGTCGCTTCAGTTGGTTTGAAGGTGGTCGCATCCGTTGGTTGAGAGGTGGTCGCGTCCGTGGATTTAGAGGTGGCCTTTTCCATGGGTTTGGAGTTGGTCGCTTTTGTGGGTGTGGAGGTGGTCGAGTCCGTTGGTTTGGAGAAAGTAACTTCAGTGGATTTTGAAATGGTCCCTCCCTTCGTTTGTAATTGGTCGCTTCCGTGGGTTTGGAGGTGGTCGAGTCCTTGGGTTTTGAGGTGGTCGCATCCGTTGGTTTAAAAGTGGTCGCGTCCGTGGGTTTGGAGTTTGTCTCTTCCATGGGTTTGAAGGTGGTCGCTTCTGTGGGTTTGGAGGTTGTCGTTTCGGTTTGTTTGAAGGTGGTCGCATCCGTTGGTTTGGAAATAGTCGCTTAAGAGTGTTTTAAGGTGGCCATTTCCGTTGATTTATAGGTGGTCGCTTCCGTAGGTTTGGAGGTGGTCTCTTTCATCGGTTTTGAGGTGGTCGCTTTAGTGGGTTTGGATGTGGTTGCTTCAGTCGGTTTGGAGGTAGTCGCTTCTGTGGGGTTGGAGGTGGTCGAGTCCGTGGGTTTAGAGGTAGTCGCTTCAGTGGGTTTAGAGGTGGTCGCATCCGTTGGTTTAAAGGTGGTCGCGTCTGTGGGTTTACAGGTTGTCGCTAGCGTAGGCTTATAGGTGGTCGCTTCAGTGAATTTGGAGGTGGTCGCTTCTGATGGTATGAAGATGTTCTCTTTTTCTGTGGGTTTGGAGGTGGTCGCTTCCGTGGGTTTTGAGATGTTCAAGTTACTAGGGTTTGGTGGTTGTCGCTTAAGTTGGTATTTAGATGGTCGCTTCCGTGTGTTTGGAGGTAGTCGCTGCTGTGTGTGTGGAGGTCGTCGAGTCTGTGGGTTAGGAGGTAGTCGCTTTCGTGGCTTTGAGGTGCGCGCGTCTGTTGGTTTGGAGGTGCTCGCGTCCGTTGGTATGGAGTTGGTCGCTTCCCTGGGTTTGTAGGTAGAAGGTTCGGTGGGTTTAGAAATAGTCGCTTCAGTGGGTTAAGAGGTGGTCGCTTCCGAGGGTTTTGAGGTGGTCGCTTTTGTGGGTTTGTAGGTGAACGCTGCGGTGGATTTCGACGTGGTCGCGGCCGTGGGTTTCGACGTGGTCGCGTCAAAAGGGTTTTTTGGTGGACGTTTCCGTGGGGATAGAGATGGTCGCTTCTATGGGTTTAGAGGTGGTTACTTTCGTGGATTTGGAAGTGTTCGCGTCCGTAAGGTTTTGAGGTGGTAACTTCAGTGTTTATGGAGGTGTTCACTTTCGTCGTTTTGGAGGTGGTCGCTTCCGTGTGTTTTGAGGTTGTCGCGTCCGTGGGTTTCGGGGTGGTCGCTTTCGTGGGTTTCGACGTGGTTGCGTCCGTTGGTTTGGAGGTAGTCGCTTCAATGGGTTTTCAGGTGTTTCCTTCCGTAGGGTTTGGAGGTGGTCGCTAGCGTTAACTTATAGGTGGTCGCTTCAGTGAATTTGGAGGTGGTCGCTTCTGTTAATATGGAGTTTTTCTCTTTCTGTGGGTTTGGAGGTGGTCGCTTCCGTGGGTTTGGAGGTAGTTCAAGTTCACTAGGGTTTGGAGGTGGTCGCTTCCGTTGGTATTTAGAGGTGGTCGCGTCCGTGGGTTTGGAGGTGGTCGCTTCCGTGGGTTTGGAGGTGGTCGCGTCCGTGGGTTTGGAGGTAGTCGCTTCAGTTGGTTTGGAGGTGGTCGCAGTCTGTGGGTTTGAAGGTGGTCGCGTCCGTGGGTTTGAAAGTGGTCGCTTTCGTTGGTTTGGAGGTGGTCGCGTCTGTTGGTTTCAAGGTGGTCGCGTCCGTTGGTTTGAGGTGGTCGCGTCTGTGGGTTTTGAAGGTGGTCGCTTCCATGGGTTTTGAGGAATGGTCGCTTCTGTGGGTTTGGAGGTGGTCGCTTCCGTAGGTTTGGAGGTGGTCGCGTTCGTGGGTTTTGAGGTGGTCGAGTCCGTGGGTTTGGAGGTAGTCGCTTCCGTGGGTTTCGAGGTGGTCGCGTCCGTTGGTTTGTAGGTGGTCGCTTCCGTCGGTTTGGAGGTTGTCGCGTCCGTGGATTTGGAGGTGGTCGCTTCCGTTGGTTTTTAAGTGGTTCGCTTTCGTGGGTTTGGAGGTAGTCGCTTCCGTGGGTTTGGAGGTAGTCGCTGTCCGTCGGTTTGTAGGTGGTCGCTTCCGTGGGTTTGGAGGTGGTCGCGTCCGTGGGTTTGGAGGTGGTCGCTGTCCGTTGGTTTTGAGGTGGTCGCGTCCGTGGGTTTGGAGGTGGTCGCTGTCCGTGGGTGTTGAACGTGGTCGCGTCCGTGGGTTTGGAGGTGGTCGCTTCCGTTGGTTTTGAGGTGGTCGCGTCCGTTGGTTTGGAGGTGGTCGCGTCCGTGGAGTTTTTAAGGTGTGTCGTTTCCGTGGGTTTAGAGATGGTCGCTTCCGTGGGTTTGGAGGTGGTCGCGTCCGTGGGTTTTGAGGTGGTCGCGTCCGTGGGTTTGGAGGTGGTCGCTGTCCGTGGGTTTGGAGGTGGTCGCGTTCGTGGGTTTTGAGGTGGTCGCTTCCGTTTGTTTGGAGGTGGTCGCTTCCGTGGGTTTGGAGGTGGTCGCTTCCGTGGGTTTTGAGGTGGTCGCGTCCGTTGGTTTGGAAGTGGTCGCGTCCGTGGGTTTTGAGGTGTGTCGCTTCCGTGGGTTTGGAGGTGGTCGCTTCTGTTGGTTTGGAGGTGGTCGCTTCCGTTGGTTTGAAGGTGGTCGCTTCCGTGGGTTTGGAGGTGGTCGCTTCCGTGTGTTTTGAAGGTGGTCGTTTCCGTGGGTTTGGAGGTGGTCGCTTCCGTAGGTTTGGAGGTGGTCTCGTTTCATGGGTTTTGAGGTGGTCGCTTTAGTTGGGTTTGGATGTGGTCGCTTCCGTGTGTTTGGAGGTAGTCGCTTCTGTGGGTGAGGAGGTGGTCGAGTCCGTGGGTTAGGAGGTAGTCGCTTCAGTGGGTTTGGAAGTGGTCGCATCCGTTGGTTTAAAGGTGGTCGCGTCTGTGGGTTTGGAAATGGTCGCTTTCGTGGCTTTGGAGGTGGGCGCGTCTGTTGGTTTGGAGGTGGTCGCGTCCGTTGGTTTGGAGGTGGTCGAGTCTGTGGATTTGAAGGTGGTCGCGTCCGTGGGTTTGAAGGTGGTCGCTTGAGTTGGTATGGAGTTGGTCGCTTTTTTGGGTTTCAAGGTAGTTGTTTCCGAAGGTTTGATGTAGTCTCTTAAGTGGGTTTTAAGGCGGTCGCTTTCTTGGGTTTTTAGGAATTCGCTTCTGTGGGTTAAGAGGTGGTCGCTTCAGAAGGTTTGGAGGTGGTCGCGTTCGGCGGTTCTAAGGTGGTCGAATCTGTAAGTTTGCAGATAGTGGATTTCGTTTGTTTCGACGTGGTCGCGTCCGTTGGGCTGTAGGTGGTCGCTTCCGTCGCTTTTGACATTGTGGCATCCGTGGATTGGAGGTGGTTGCTTCCGTTGATTTTTAAGTGTTTCCTTTCGTAGGGTTTGGAGGTAGTCGCTTCCGTGGGTTTGGAGGTAGTCGCTGCCGTCGGTTTGTAGGTGGTCGCTGCCGTGGGTTTAGACGTGGTCGCGTCCGTGAGTTTGAAGGTGGTCGCTGCCGTTCGTTTCGACGTGGTCGCGTCCGTGGGTTTGTAGGTGGTCGCTGCCGTTGGTGTCAACGTGTCGCGTCCGTGGGTTTGTAGGTGGTCGCTTCCGTTGCTTTTGACGTGGTCGCCTCCGTTGGTGTGGAGGTGGTCGCTTCCGTGGATTTTTTTAAGTGTTTCTTTCTGTAGGGTTTGGAGATGGTCGCTTCCGTGGGTTTGGAGGTAGCCGCTGCCCTGGGTTTCAACGTGGTCGCGTCCGTGGGTTTGTAGGTGGTCGCTGCCGTGGGTTTAGACGTGGTCGCGATCGTAGGGTTTTGAGGTGGTCGTTTTAGTTTGTATGGAGATAGTCGCTTCCGTGGGTTTGGAGGTGGTCGCTTACGTGGGTGTGGAGGTGGTTGCGTCTGTTGGTTGAAAGGGTGTCACGTCCGTTGGTTTTGAGGTGGGCGCGTCTGTTGGTTTGAAGGTGGTCGCATGCGTTGGTTTAAAGGTGGTCGCTTCAGTGAGTTTTGAGGCGGTCGCTTCCGTGTCTTTAAAGGTGGTCGCGTCCGTTGTTTTCGAGGTGGGCGCGTCTGGTAAATTGAAGTAGGTCGCATCCGTTGATTTAAAGGTAGTCGCGTCCGTGGTTTGTGCACCGGGTTTCATCTCATGGGTTTCGAGGTGGTCGCTTCTGTGGGTGTGGAGGTTGTCTTATCTGTGGGTTTGGAGGAAGTCGCTTCAGTAGGTTTGGAGGTGGTCGCTTCAGTTGGTTTGAAGGTAGTCGCATCCGTTTGTTTAAAGGATGTCGCGTCCGTGGGTTTGGAGCTGGTCGCTTCCGTTGGTTTTGAGGTAGTCGCTTCAGTGGGTTCTGATGTGGTCGCTTCCGTTAGTTTGTAGGTGGTCGCGTCCGTGGATTTCGAGGTGGTCGAGTCCGTTAGTATGGAGTAGGTCGCTTCCCTGGGTTTGTAGGTAGTAGTTTCGGTGGGTTTAGAAATAGTCGCTTCAGTGGGTTAAGAGGTGGTCGCTTCCGAGGGTTTGGAAATGGTCGCTTATGTGGGTTTGTAGGTGGTCGCTTCCGTTGATTTTTAAGTGTTTCTTTCTGTAGGGTTTGGAGATGGTCGCTTCCGTGGGTTTGGAGGTAGCCGCTGCCCTGGGTTTCAACGTGGTCGCGTCCGTGGGTTTGTAGGTGGTCGCTGCCGTGGGTTTAGACGTGGTCGCGATCGTAGGGTTTTGAGGTGGTCGTTTTAGTTTGTATGGAGATAGTCGCTTCCGTGGGTTTGGAGGTGGTCGCTTACGTGGGTGTGGAGGTGGTTGCGTCTGTTGGTTGAAAGGGTGTCACGTCCGTTGGTTTTGAGGTGGGCGCGTCTGTTGGTTTGAAGGTGGTCGCATGCGTTGGTTTAAAGGTGGTCGCTTCAGTGAGTTTTGAGGCGGTCGCTTCCGTGTCTTTAAAGGTGGTCGCGTCCGTTGTTTTCGAGGTGGGCGCGTCTGGTAAATTGAAGTAGGTCGCATCCGTTGATTTAAAGGTAGTCGCGTCCGTGGTTTGTGCACCGGGTTTCATCTCATGGGTTTCGAGGTGGTCGCTTCTGTGGGTGTGGAGGTTGTCTTATCTGTGGGTTTGGAGGAAGTCGCTTCAGTAGGTTTGGAGGTGGTCGCTTCAGTTGGTTTGAAGGTAGTCGCATCCGTTTGTTTAAAGGATGTCGCGTCCGTGGGTTTGGAGCTGGTCGCTTCCGTTGGTTTTGAGGTAGTCGCTTCAGTGGGTTCTGATGTGGTCGCTTCCGTTAGTTTGTAGGTGGTCGCGTCCGTGGATTTCGAGGTGGTCGAGTCCGTTAGTATGGAGTAGGTCGCTTCCCTGGGTTTGTAGGTAGTAGTTTCGGTGGGTTTAGAAATAGTCGCTTCAGTGGGTTAAGAGGTGGTCGCTTCCGAGGGTTTGGAAATGGTCGCTTATGTGGGTTTGTAGGTGGTCGCTGCGGTTGATTTCGACGAGTTCCCGGCCGTGGGTTTCGACGTGGTCGCGTCAAAAGGGTTTTGAGGTGAACGTTTCCGTGGGGATAGAGATGGTCGCTTCTGTGGGTTTTGAGGTGGTACCTTTCGTGGGTTTGGAAGTGGTCGCGTCCGTAAGGTTTTGAGGTGGTAACTTCAGTGTTTATGGAGGTGTTCACTTTCGTGGTTTTGGAGGTGGTCGCTTCCGTGTGTTTTGAGGTTGTCGCGTCCGTGGGTTTCGGGGTGGTCGCTTCCGTGGGTTTCGACGTTGTTGCGTCCGTTGGTTTGGAGGTAGTCGCTTCAATGGGTTTTCAGGTGTTTCCTTCCGTAGGGTTTGGAGGTGGTCGCTACCGTGGGTTTTGAGGTGGTCGCTAGCGTGGGCTTATAGGTGGTCGCTTCAGTGAATTTGGAGGTGGTCGCTTCTGTTGGTATGAAGATTTTCTCTTTCTGTGGGTTTGGAGGTGGTCGCTTCCGTTGGTTTGGAGATGTTCAAGTTACTAGGGTTTGGAGGTTGTCGCTTAAGTTGGTATTTAGAGTGTCGCTTCCGTGTGTTTGGAGGTAGTCGCTTCTCTGGGTGAGGAGGTGGTCGAGTCCGTGGGTTAGGAGGTGGTCGCTTCAGTGGCTTTGGAGGTGGGCGCGTCTGTTGGTTTGGAGGTGGTCGCGTACGTTGGTTTAGAGGTGGTCGCTTCAGTGGATTTAAGGTGGTCGCGTCCGTGGTTTTGGCACCGGGTTTCAGCTCATGGGTTTCGAGGTTGTCGCTTCTGTGGGTGTGTAGGTTGTCTAATTTGTGGGTTTGGAGGAAGTCGCTTCAGTTGGTTTGAAGGTAGTCGCATCCGTTGGTTTAAAGGATGTCGCGTCTGTGGGTTTGGAGCTGGTCGCTTCCGTTGGTTGTGAGGTAGTCGCTTCAGGCCGGGTTTAGTGGCGTGCGCTTGTAATCTAGCAACCTGGAGGCCAGGTGGCGGAAACTGTCTCGCGCGCGTTATGGACAAGGCCTCTCTATGGCCGCCATTACCTCGCCGTTATTTCCTCCATTCCTGTTAAACATTAAATGCTGAAAGTTCTGGTCTGTGTGACCTTAATAAAGCGTAAAAATTATAATTATTATTATTCAGTGGGTTTTGATGTGGTCGCTTCCGTTAGTTTGTAGGTGGTCGCGTCCGTGGGTTTCGAGGTGGTCGAGTCCGTGGGTTTGGAGGTGGTCTCTTTCATGGGTTTTGAGGTGGTCGCGTCCTTGGGTTTGTAGGTGGTCGCTTCCGTGGGTTTAGACGTGGTCGCGTTCGTAGGGTTTTGAGGTGGTCGTTTCAGTTGGTATGGAGATGGTCGCTTCCGTGGTTATTGAGGTGGTAGCTTACGTGGGTTTGGAAATGGTCGCGTTTGTTGGTTGAGAGGGTGTCACGTCCGTTGGATTTGAGGTGGGCGCGTCTGTTGGTTTGAAGGTGGTCGCATGCGTTGGTTTAAAGGTTGTCGCTTCAGTGAGTTTTGATGCGGTCGCTTCCGTGTCTTTAAAGGTGGTCGCGTCCGTTGGTTTCGAGGTGGGCGCGTCTGGTAAATTGAAGGTGGTCGCATCCGTTGATTTAAAGGTAGTCGTGTCCGTGGTTTTGGCACTGGTCTCTAATCTTATGGGTTTGGAGGTGGTCGCTTCTGTGGGTTTGGAGGTTGTCGAATCTGTGGGTTTGGAGGCAGTCGCTTCAGTGAGTTTCGAGGTGGTTGCTTCAGTTAGTTCAAAGGTGGTCGCATCCGTAAGTTTAAAGGATGTCGCGTCCGTGGGTTTGGAGCAAGTCGCATCCGTTGGTTTGAAGGTAGTCGCTTCAGTGGGTTTTGATGTGGTCGCTTCCGTTGGTTTAAAGGTGGTCGCGTCCGTGGGTTTGGAGGTGGTCGAGTCCGTGGGTTTGGAGGTGGTCGCATACGTTGGTTGAAAGGTGTTCGCGTCCGTGGGTTTGGAGGTGGTCGAGTCCGTGGGTTTGGCGGTAGTCGCTTACGTGGGTTTGGAGGTGGTCGCTACAGTTGGTTTGAAGGTGGTCGCATCCGTTGGTTTAGAAGTGGTCGCGTCCTTGGGTTTGAAGGTGGTCTTTCCATGGGTTTGGAGGTGGTCGCTTTTGAGGGTGTGGAGGTTGTCGAATATGTGGGTTTGGAGGAAGTTGCTTCAGTGGGTTTGGAGGTGGTCGCTTCAGTTGGTTTAAAGGATGTCGCGTCCGTTGGTTTGGAGCTGGTCCATTTTCATGCGTTTGGAGGTTGTCGCCTCTGTTGGTGTGGAAATGGTCGAATCCATTGGTTTTTGAGGTCGTCGCGTCTGTGGGTTTCGAGGTGGTAGCGTCCGTTGGTTTGGAAGTGGGCGCGTCTGTTGGTTTGAAGGTGGTCGAGTCCGTGGGTTTGGAGGTAGTCGCTTCCGTTTGTTTAAAAGATGTCGCGTCCGTTGGTTTAAAGCTGGTCCATTTTCATGCGTTTGGAGGTGGTCGCCTCTGTTGGTGTGGAAATGGTCGAATCCATGGGTTTTTGAGGTCGTCGCGTCCGTGGGTATCGAGGTGGTCGCTTCCGTTAGTTTGTAGGTGGTCGCGTCCGTGGGTTTCTGAGGTGGTCGAGACCGTGGGTTTGGAGGTGGTCTCTTCCATAGGTTTTGAGGTGGTCGCGTCCTTGGGTTTGTAGGTGGTCGCTGCCGTGGGTTTAGACGTGGTCGCGTTCGTAGGGTTTTGAGGTGGTCGTTTCAGTTGGTATGGAGATGGTCGCTTCCGTGGTTATTGAGGTGGAAGCTTACGTGGGTTAGGAAATGGTCGCGTTTGTTGGTTGAGAGGGTGTCACGTCCGTTGGATTTGAGGTGGGCGCGTCTGTTGGTTTGAAGGTGGTCGCATGCGTTGGTTTAAAGGTTGTCGCTTCAGTGAGTTTTGATGCGGTCGCTTCCGTGTCTTTAAAGGTGGTCGCGTCCGTTGGTTTCGAGGTGGGCGCGTCTGGTAAATTGAAGGTGGTCGCATCCGTTGGTTTAGAAGTGGTCGCCTTCTTGGGTTTGAAGGTGGTCTTTCCATGGGTTTGGAGGTGGTCGCTTTTGTGGGTGTGGAGGTTGTCGAATAAGTGGGTTTGGAGGAAGTTGCTTCAGTGGGTTTGGAGGTGGTCGCTTCAATTGGTTTAAAGGATGTCGCGTCCGTTGGTTTGGAGCTGGTCGATTTTCATGCGTTTGGAGGTGGTCGCCTCTGTTGGTGTGGAAATGGTCGAATCCATTGGTTTTTGAGGTCGTCGCGTCTGTGGGTTTCGAGGTGGTAGCGTCCGTTGGTTTGGAAGTGGGCGCGTCTGTTTGTTTGAAGGTGGTCGAGTCCGTGGGTTTGGAGGTAGTCGCTTCCGTTTGTTTAAAGGATGTCGCGTCCGTTGGTTTAAAGCTGGTCCATTTTCATGCGTTTGGAGGTGGTCGCCTCTGTTGGTGTGGAAATGGTCGAATCCATGGGTTTTTGAGGTCGTCGCGTCCGTTGGTATCGAGGTGGTCGCTTCAGTTAGTTTGTAGGTGGTCGCGTCCGTGGGTTTCTGAGGTGGTCGAGTCCGTGGGTTTGAGGTGGTCTCTTCCATGGGTTTTGAGGTGGTCGCGTCCTTTGGTTTGTACGTGGTCGCTGCCGTGGGTTTAGACGTGGTCGCGTTCGTAGGGTTTTGAGGTGGTCGTTTCAGTTGGTATGGAGATGGTCGCTTCCGTGGTTATTGAGGTGGAAGCTTACGTGGGTTTGAAAATGGTCGCGTTTGTTGGTTGAGAGGGTGTCACGTCCGTTGGATTTGAGGTGGGCGCGTCTGTTGGTTTGAAGGTGGTCGCATGCGTTGGTTTAAAGGTTGTCGCTTCAGTGAGTTTTGATGCGGTCGCTTCCGTGTCTTTAAAGGTGGTCGCGTCCGTTGGTTTCGAGGTGGGCGCGTCTGGTAAATTGAAGGTGGTCGCATCCGTTGATTTAAAGGTAGTCGCGTCCGTAGTTTTGGCACTTGTCTCTTATCTTATGGGTTTGGAGGTGGTCGCTTCTCTAGGTGTGGAGGTTGTCGAATCTGTGGGTTTGGAGGAAGTCGCTTCAGTGGGTTTCGAGGTGGTTGCTTCAGTTGGTTTGAAGGTGGTCGCATCCGTAAGTTGAAAGGATGTCGCGTCCGTGGGTTTGGAGCTGGTCGCTTCCGTTGGTTTTGAGGTAGTCGCTTCAGTGGGTTCTGATGTGGTCGCTTCCGTTAGTTTGTAGGTGGTCGCGTCCGTGGATTTCGAGGTGGTCGAGTCCGTTAGTATGGAGTAGGTCGCTTCCCTGGGTTTGTAGGTAGTAGTTTCGGTGGGTTTAGAAATAGTCGCTTCAGTGGGTTAAGAGGTGGTCGCTTCCGAGGGTTTGGAAATGGTCGCTTATGTGGGTTTGTAGGTGGTCGCTGCGGTTGATTTCGACGAGTTCCCGGCCGTGGGTTTCGACGTGGTCGCGTCAAAAGGGTTTTGAGGTGAACGTTTCCGTGGGGATAGAGATGGTCGCTTCTGTGGGTTTTGAGGTGGTACATTTCGTGGGTTTGGAAGTGGTCGCGTCCGTAAGGTTTTGAGGTGGTAACTTCAGTGTTTATGGAGGTGTTCACTTTCGTGGTTTTGGAGGTGGTCGCTTCCGTGTGTTTTGAGGTTGTCGCGTCCGTGGGTTTCGGGGTGGTCGCTTCCGTGGGTTTCGACGTTGTTGCGTCCGTTGGTTTGGAGGTAGTCGCTTCAATGGGTTTTCAGGTGTTTCCTTCCGTAAGGTTTGGAAATGGTCGCTTCTCTGGGTGTGGAGCTGGTCGCATCCGTTAGTTTGGAGGAGGTAGCTTCAGTTGGTTTTGATGTGGTCGCTTCCGTTGGTTTAAAGGTGGTCGCGTCCGTAAATTTGGAGGTGGTTGAGTCCGTGGGTTCGGAGGTGGTCGAGTCCGTGGGTTTTGCGGTAGTCGCTTACGTGGGTTTGGAGGTGGTCGCTACAGTTGTTTTGAAGGTGGTCGCATCCGTTGGTTGAGAAGTGGTCGCGTCCGTGGGTTTGAAGTTGGTCTTTCCATGGGTTTGGAGGTGGTCGCTTTTGTTGGTGTGGAGGTTGTCGAATATGTGGGTTTGGAGGAAGTCGCTTCAGTGGGTTTGGAGGTGGTCGCTTCAGTTGGTTTAAAGGATGTCGCGTCCGTTGGTTTAGAGCTGGTCCATTTTCATGCGTTTGGAGGTGTTCGCCTCTGTTGGTGTGGAAATGGTCGAATCCATAAGTTTTTGAGGTCGTCGCGTCTTTGGGTTTCGAGGTGGTAGCGTCCGTTGGTTTGGAAGTGGGCGCGTCGGTTGGTTTGAAGGTGGTCGCATCCATTGGTTTAGAGGTTGTCTCGTCCGTGGGTTTTTAGTTGGTCCCTTCCATAAGTTTGGAGGTGGTCGCTTCTTTGGGTGTGGAGGTTGTCTAGTCCGTCGGTTTGAAGGAAGTCGCTTCAGTGGGTTTTGAGGTGGTCGTATATGTTAGTTTGGAGGTTGTCGTTACCGTTGGTTGGGAAGTGGTCGCATCCGTTGGTTTTGAGGTGGTCGCGTCCGTGTGTTTGCAGGTGGTAGCTTCAGTAGGTTTGAGTTGGTCGCTTCTGTGGGTTAAGAGGTGGTCGCTGCCGTGGGTTCGGACGTGGTCACGTCCGTAGGGTTTTGAGGTGGTCGCTTCCGTGGGTTTTGAGGTGGTCGCTTCCGTTGGTTTGCAGGTTGTCCTTTCATTTTGTTTTGAGGCGGTCGCTTTCGTAGCTTTGGAGGTGGGCGCGTCTGTTGGTTAAGAGGTGGTCGCGTCCGTTGGTTTGGAGGTGGTCGAGTCCGTGGGTTTGGAGGTGGTCTCTTCCATGGGTTTTGAGGTGGTCGCGTCCTTGGGTTTGTAGGTGGTCGCTGCCGTGGGTTTTGACGTGGTCACGTTCGTAAGGTTTTGAGGTGGTCGTTTCAGTTTGTATGGAGATGGTCGCTTCCGTGGTTAATGAGGTGGTAGCTTACGTGGGTTTGGAGGTGGTCGCGTCTGTTTGTTGAGAGGGTGTCACGTCCGTTGGTTTTGAGGTGGGCGCGTCTGTTGGTTTGAAGGTGGTCGCATGCGTTGGTTTAAAGGTGGTCGCTTCAGTAAGTTTTGATGCGGTCGCGTCCGTGTCTTTAAAGGTGGTCGCGTCCGTTGGTTTCCAGGTGGGCGCGTCTGGTAAATTGAAGGTGGTCGCATCCGTTGATTTAAAGGTAGTCGCGTCCGTGGTTTTGGCACTTGTCTCTAATCTTATGGGTTTGGAAATGGTCGCTTCTCTGGGTGTGGAGCTGGTCGCATCCGTTAGTTTGGAGGTAGTCGCTTCAGTGGGTTTTGAAGTGGTCGCTTCCGTTGGTTTAAAGGTGGTCGCGTCCGTGGGTTTGGAGGTGGTTGAGTCCGTGGGTTTGGAAGTGGTCGCATACGTTGGTTTAAAGGTGGTCGCGTCCGTTGGTTTGGAGGTGGTCGAGTCCGCGGGTTTTGCGGTAGTCGCTTACGTGGGTTTGGAGGTGGTCGCTACAGTTGGTTTGAAGGTGGTCGCACCCGTTGGTTTAGAAGTGGTCGCGTCCGTGGGTTTGAAGGTGGTCTTTCCATGGGTTTGGAGGTGGTCGCTTTTGTGGGTGTGGAGGTTGTCGAATAAATGGGTTTGGAGGAAGTCGCTTCAGTGGGTTTGGAGGTGGTCGCTTCAGTTGGTTTAAAGGATGTCGCGTCCGTTGGTTTGGAGCTGGTCCATTTTCATGCGTTTGGAGGTGGTCGCCTCTGTTGGTGTGGAAATGGTCGAATCCATGGGTTTTTGAGGTCGTCGCGTCTGTGGGTTTCGAGGTGGTAGCGTCCGTTGGTTTGGAAGTGGGCGCGTCTGTTGGTTTGAAGGTGGGCGCTTCTTTGGGTGTGGAGGTTTTCTAGTCCGTCGGTTTGGAGGAAGTCGCTTCAGTGGGTTATGAGCTGGTCGTATTTGTTAGTTTAGAGGTTGTCGTTACCGTTGGTTGGAACGTGGTCGCATCCGTTGGTTTTGAGGTGGTTGCGTCCGTGTGTTTGTAGGTGGTAGCTTCAGTAGGTTTGAGTTGGTCGCTTCTGTGGGTTAAGAGGTGGTCGCTGCCGTGGGTTCGGACGTGGTCACGTCCGTAGGGTTTTGAGGTGGTCGCTTCCGTGGGTTTTGAGGTGGTCGCTTCCGTTGGTTTGCAGGTTGTCCTTTCATTTTGTGTTCACCTTAAGCTGTTTTGATCCAGGCGCAAAAATACTTTCTTCCAAATGTCGCAGGTGCTCTTCTTCGTCTTTGCTAGCTATTAAAATGTCACCGATAAAAGAACAACAAAAGTCGAAACCGCGAAGAATTGAGTCAAAGAAGCGTTTAAAGGTTTTGGAAGCGTTTTCGAGCTCAAACAGCATCCGTTAGAAATCGAATGATCCAAAGGGAGTGGTGATTGCCGCTTTCGGGATGTCTTCAGGGTTGATCGGTATCTGGTGATACGCCCGGACCAGATCTTTTGTGGAAAATATTTTCTTTCAACGTAGGAACGAAATACGGTCGTGAATGTGAGGCAGAGGATAGCGGTCAGGAATTGTGACTGCGTTCAGGGCTCGATAGTCGCCAAAAGGATGACTACTTGCTGTCAGACGGGCGTGCGATTCCAAACTTCGTCATTCGTTCGAATTTCTTTGGTGCTATGTGAGTCTTAACTGGGTCGAGACGGCGATATCGCCTCAATATGGCGGTCTTTATATGGTGGACTATGTCGTGTGGTGGCTTCTGTAATGTTCGGTTCAAGTTTTCGAGATCAGGAAATTAAACTGTAAGGAGAGAGGACAGTTATGTCGGTGGGGAGGCGGATAAACGTCGTTGCTATGTATCCAGAGACTTTCGTCAACGTGTTTCTTTAATCAGTCGGTGACCGATAGGTCAAACGATTAAAGGAAGTTTGTCCTAAGACGGCATGATGAACATCAGCCACGATCGAGACGAAGCGCACGCTGACCGTTTCGAAGCCTGGAGGACGAAATCGCTGTCACGGTTTAACCGGTAAAACATACTGGTATGAATGGCGCTCATCTCACCACCGGAGTTCACCGTGAAGCGGCGACCGCGTTTCAATTCCTTCACAAACAGAATGCAGCTAGGCATGCAATTGATCTAAAACGGCCTTGAAGGGTGAAAGGACAGGAATGTGGGTTAGGTCGTTGCTGTGTATCCAGCGATTTTCGCTGCCGTTGATTCATAAATGGTTATTCTCATCAGCTCAAGCTGGCAGTCACTGAGGTACTCGTGTGGTCTTCGGAGAATGGTATTATGCTGAATACATCAAAATACATCTATATTACATTTTCCCTTACAACCGCTGATCACACTCCCGAAATCCGTTCACTCCATAATTAAGCTTCGAGCTCAAAATCGAAATAGAGTGAACATGTGGATGCCGTCTTTGGTAAATGCCGTCGCCAATGCTTTCTAGTTCACCGGTTCAGGACACTTGGCTGAAGGTCTAGCCATATAAACACCTTTTGCAATGCTTGTATGATTCCTCTTATTGTATATTCTTCTCTAGTTATTTCCTCGGCCTTAAATGTTCTGAATTTTTAACACGTTAAAGACGTTTTAAAATAATCTAGTTTTCTAGTAGTCTGTCTATTTTCATCATTCAAGAAATTATCGTTCATCAATAGTTGGCGGAGTCTGACGTTATCAGTTACGCAGAGTTGATTGGTAAACACTTGCTTATTCATGGTTCAGAAATTTAGCAGTCGAACTAAAAACAACTTAATAAATTCTTATTCTTATAATGTGGGAAATAAAAGGCATCATGACTAACAAAAAATGGAGAATTAATGAAAGGGTTTACGAGGATCATAACGTCATGCAGTCAGTTCTATCACAAACCTGCCCACCATCCTTCTTCCTCCTCTTCACTAACAGGCTACAACTCTCTCTGGTGGCCTAAACCAACCTGCCTACACTCTTTTTGCCTCCGTTTAACCAACCGGCAACTACTCTCTCTGGTGGGCTAAACCAACCTACCGACATTCTTTCTGCTTCCTTTTAACCAACCGGCAACTAATCTCTCTGCTTCGCCTTCACCGAACTGCAGACACTCTTTTTGAAACCTCTTCACAAACCTACCAACCATCTTTTTTCCTCCTGATCACCAACCGGCGAAAACTCTCTCGGTTTCATCTTCACGATATTCGTAACATATTGACTCGACTGAGCTGCTCACGATGGGCCACTCCGAAACTTAAAAATAATATTTATAGAAAAGAAGAGGGCATGTTGCTGCTTCTTTATTCAATTTCCAAGATTATCTTTAAATAAGAATGCGCAGAATCAACTACTTTGAAGCAAAAGTAGTGTTGAATCAAAGGACGTTTGTGACTGTACCAAGTAAAAAGGTTCGTCAATAATCCGTATAGATATTTGGAAATGAAAACCCTTAAATTAACTAGGCAGAATTATCCACGATTGAACGGGCAAGCGATATGCAGTGCATAGCACAGGAAACGCAACCTTACGTTCTTCATATTTAAATTCAACGTCGATCCCGAAATACCAGAGAGGGTTCATTTCATTATCGACGGAATCTGTCCGTATTTTTTTCTTCAATGAACATCTCGTCTTAAGCGGTAATTTTGCTCAGCTTATCTTAAGGTTTTCCAGTCGTCTTACGAAAAGCGTTGGCTATATGACAGCATTGTCTTGGCAACATGTCTTACAGCAGCATTTACCCTTTTAAATCACAAATGACGGATAATAACTTGTTTGCCGAGGGCGTTTCTTTAAACAATAGAAGAACGCCAGATTTTTACAACCGTGCTACTAACAAAACAATAATAATTGTACAACTTACACTACTTCCAAGCCAACTCGGTCGGTTATTGAGAGACTGAGTATGGTGCATATTCTATTTAAACCTTCAATTAAGAAAATAAGGCCTTTTATCCTTCAATTACACAGGCGCATTGAATTCAAGCGAAACCTTCTTCGACCTATGAAGAAACCCTAAATCCGCTAATTCTTTCTGATAACAACGCTCACGAACTGAATCGTATGATGGGACCGTACAAGGTAATCGCGTTTTTTTACGGCGATATTGATGAGAATCTATCTTTACGAAATGTAAGATTTTAATAATTTGGTGGAAACGTATGTGGTGCATAACTTGTTGGACGAATACTTTTTTTCTCGTATGGTTTCGCGTTTTCTTTGTCATACCGTTCTGTTCTGTTATTTCGTTAAAGTGAGTTGTCATGAATCAGCCTAGCGGAAGCGAACGATGGTAAACCTTAGACAGAGTCTTTTGGATATGTTGAATTGATTTCTCCCGTTCGTCTTACCCGAAATTTGAATGTTTTAAACTAAAAGATAAAGGCCGAATTTGATCGACCTCAGATATGACAGGTCTTTCGGCAAACACTCCATAAAAATGACGTCTCACATCGAAACACGGCGTGTAAGTGACTTATCCAACCCATTTCCTTATTAGTTATATTTCAGTCCTTGAGACTCTCGTCTCTCTCTTATTTGTTCATTAATAAGAATCATTTTTAACGGCTTTGTTAGGCGCCCACAACACTACACCAGTTTTGTTTTCTCTTTAGAAAAAGTAAACAGCTATCGAAGGATACAGAAAATAACTTGATAGTTTCGTTGGTTTAAAATAAACGATTCGTGGAAATACTCAAAAAATATGGATATGATGATGAAAATATGTATTAGCTTGATGAAAATGACGAAGGAACAGGGCAAGATTGTATTCTTTTTGTGCCTTAACAAATCCACGTGACCGCCCCTTTCTAGACTTCCTTGCAAACTTGACAGAGACAGTGGTTATCTCTCAGACAAAGATGCAAGTAGCCATAGCGAGATTCAACAGAAAGTCGCCAGGGTTACGTGCTTAAAAGACTTCAGGCACTGCTTGTTCGAGATTCTGCGAATTCTTGATGCTATAAAATAGAAAAACAATATTGCTGGGCATCATCTCAAAATTAACATCACAACTGGAACCCCAATTTACAGCAGCAAGACTCACGTGTATTCAAGCCAGTCCGCCGAAAATGTGGTTTTTAGGGTAAGAAAAGGGTTCCCGTGTGAAAACTGAATTAATCAAATTTCTCAAAACAGCTCAGACTTAATAAATAAGCATGGCAACGCTTAGATTTTGAGTCGAGCTGTTTAAGTCGAGGCCCTAAGCTGCGATTAAAACGCTGCTTCTCAATCCTAACAAATGTATCAAGCATTCAGGGAAACAAATTCTGCATCTTAGAGCAACACATATTTCTTCTTATATTTGCTAGATATTACTGAAGGTTTCAAGAATGTCAGAAAGGGGTTTCGATGAAAGCAACTGCCCTCTTCCTTGGTTAGTCGGCCAATCTTATTTCACAATCATAATCCCAAAAGTCCTGACAATCGACTTGCGCTTTGGTAAACTGACGAACTAGACAGAGAGGCGACAGCGATATCGGGTTTTGTAATCAGCACCCACGTGCGTAATTCCAAAAATTGAGATTAAGGCCGGACTCGCACGCGTCCCACAAAGGGATCTACTAAGGCCATTCGTTTTTACCCACCAATCAAAAGCAATCCCCAGAAGACAGTATACGAGAAGAAAGGTTTATAAAAGGTTCACTAAAAAGGCAAACGACTCTGTGGATAAAAAGACGGAATGCGGACGTTTGTCGGTTTTTTCGTCACCTTCATCTTACATGGCGACAATAGAGCCAATAAGGACGACGAGAGAAAGCCTAAAGGGGTTCGACGCGTCCGTGGGTTTTAAGGTTGTCGCGTCCGTAGCTTTGGAGGTGGTCGCTTCTGTTGGTTGTAAGGTGCTTGTGCTTGCAACGACGGTGAATTTAACCGTTTAAAGTATTTAAAGTATGTGACTAATGTGTTCAATTTATGGGTTCTACGGCGATCGTACGTTTCTGCATTCGTGTTTTAAGTCTCACGGATCAGGAAAACAGGGTTTTTGTTTATACAATTTTTCTGATGAACTTTTCAGATGAAAAAACTTAAAACTAAAAATGTATTCGATGTGAAAATTTTCTTTAAGTTCCTGTTTCAACTGCTCTAGTGATAATTACAATCGAGACAAATAGGACATGACCGAATTGCGATATGCCGCTGTTCTTGTTGGTATTGAGCGGTATAGTCTACGCATTGGTCGAAGAGATTAACATTCAGATAAACTGGGATAGAGCGTATAGGAAAAGTCGCTTTAAATACCAGCAGCGATTAGTGAACAATTATTGACGTGGCGTTGAACGATGATTTCTTGAATGGAGAGAACAGGCAGACAACTAGAAAACGAGTCAGAACATTTAAGGCCAGCGAAAATTATTGGAGAACAATATACAATAAGGGGAATTATACAGGCATGGACAAAGGTTTTTATGTGGCTAGAGCTTAAGCCAAGTCTCCTGAACCGACGAACTAGGAAGCAGAGTCTACGGCATTTATCAAAGACGGCATCCACATGATCCCTCCATGATAACCGACTGTTAAAAATAACGCCGAGGAATTTAGAATTTGAGCTCGAAGCGAAATTATGGAGTGAAGGGATTTTGGGAGTGCCAACAGCGGCTGTCAGGGAAAATGTAATATAGATGCATTTTGATGCATTCAGCTAAAGACCATTCTCCGAAGACCAGTCGAGTACCTCAGTAACTGCATGTTGAGAATAACACTTCCGTCTTGCATGCATGGCATAAGGTCAAGTCATCCGCATATTTTATAAGTGTCACGTCGTTAGGGGACCGAAGGCTCGACGTGTAGTAGTTCAAAAGGAAGGGAGATAGCACAGCGCCTTGTAGTACACCGCAGTTATTTGGCAAAGAGGTGGAGGATTTATTTCCGACTCTGACACGTTGACGTCGATTAGAAAAATAGTTTTGAAGCCAATTAATCAACAATCCTTCAACGCCATCTTCACATAGTTGAGAAAGGATGCGGCAGCGTGAGATAGTGTTGAAAGCAGATGAGAAGTCCAAGAAAACTCCCTTCACGGCTTTCGCTCCGGCATCAAGTGAGGAGTGGAGTGTGTGCGATAACGTAGCCACGGCGTCCAGAGTGCTTCGATTTGATTTATAAGCAAACTGAAAAGGGTCATCTGCAGCTTTAAGCGTGTCATCTACTTTTTAGAGGAGGTGCTTCTCAATCACTTTTAACCACACGGATGAGTTGGCGATAGGTTTGTACTTCACAGGTCCGGCGGAACCACGTGCCGGTTTCAGAATTGGTGTTATACCGACGTCTATCACTTTCGAAGTAAAGGAACATTCCCTTAATGAATGTTTCACGAGCTGGATCACAAATGGAGAAATCTTGCGGTGACAGATTTTAAGTATCGCGGGGGTGACCCTGTCGGGAACAGCAGCGGTGAAGCTCTTGAGGCCAGGCAAAATTTGGGAGATAGGGGATTCTTGTGCGGGCAGAAAAGCGCTGGAATTTAAAGATCTTACGAGAGGTAACAAATGCAACAAAGCGTTCTTAATGCTCCCTCTTTATTCACCTGCCACTTGTTTAACCGTCGATCCCCACGTAACTCGTTTTTAGTTGTTAGGAAGAAGTTTTGTGATATTATTGTATGGAGGGTTGGATTAACCCTTATGTATAATAGACGGATTGCCTGTAATACCGGTTTAACTCTATAAGCCAACTGAGAACCTTGACGATTAAGACACGTGCAGCAACGATAATTCGTATTCAAAAGTATAACGTACGATGTACGTTAATATAGTTAAACACCATCAATTATTAGAGTTAGCAATCACCGCATCCACCTGGTTGCAGCAGCTTCGATGGCATGCGGTAGTTTACCAGCGATTTCAAACCCAAACGCTCTGAGCGCCAAGGTAGAACTTTCGAGCTTTGGTCTGGAACGGATTGAGTCGTGTTAGCCGGATCAGCTGGTTCAGACGAATGGAAATCAGTAGCAGGAACGGCTGGTTCAGAAGGATGGGAATCGATTACGGGCATAGCTGGTTCATCGAATCGTATTCGATCGACATGCCGACGATGACTTGATAAATCAGTGACGTCGAGGATGGTTACCATACGATTTCCACTTCTTCCAAGAATAAGACCTCGAGACGGTCGAAAATCATTCCCTTTGAAAAAGGAAACTTCTCCCGATTTAAGGCATTGGAACGACGTATTGAGTTATCGCGCCTTGAATAACACAACCGGACTTTTACCAGTGGTAGCTTTATCAGCGTTACGGTACTGCATTAGGAAATTGTCGATAGACCGATCTAAATCTGTAAATGTAAATGGTTTCATCGATGATATAGCCGCCTTCAGGGTCTTGACGAAGTTCTCTGCTAAGCCATTCGACTGAGGATGTCTGGAAGCCATGAGCAAATGCCGGCATCCGAGACCCTTGACCCAAGTGACCAAATTGTCAGTTGTGAAATGTGTACCAACAAAAACGAGCGGAATGCCTTCACGGCTTAATAACTTCCGAAACACCGCTTTGGTGAAGTCAGCATTGGCACTGGTCGTAAGAAATACTTCAGGCTAACGTAAAAATGATCACGACAAGAGCATAGTATTTGCCGAGAAATTGTTTACAATAATCAGCATGTATTCGTTGCCATGGCTCACAGGACCCTGGCCATGGAGACCATTTAGAAGGCCTTGCGGGCAACTTGTGCAAGCAGCCATCACACCGGGCAGCCGTTCGCCGGATATCGGCTTCACGTTCCGGCCAACAACATGAATTTCTTGCCAATGACTTCATTTTATCAACACCAAGATGACCGAAGTGCAGATCGTCAAGAACAGGTTTGCGCAGCACTGGTGGTACCACAATACGGTCTTGATAACATTGTTAACCTTTTGCATTTGAACCCAAATCGTCCCTCCGAGAGTAGAAATGTGGAAACTTCTATTTATCTGAATTATTTCAGCCCTTTCTGAGTGCCGTAAGAATTCTCTTGAATGCCAATCGCGTCTCGGAGATGAGATCATTGCGACTTACAGGCAGTGGTTGCAGCAGGAAAGAAGAGCCTTCCGTAATCTCCTCTATAGTGGCAGTTCTGGATAAGTAATCGACATGCTGGATATGTTTGGCAGGTCCGTGAACCACGTCATAAGTATAGGCGCTCAAAGCGAGACGACAACCGTTGCACCATAGCTGCAGTAGCCTTTGACAGTGAATTAATTGGATTGTTAATGAATTTCAAAGGTTCATGGTCAGACACAATCGTGAATCGTCTGCCGAATAAGTATTTATGCAACCGCATCACATCCCAGAAAACCGCTTAGGCTTCGCGATGCGTTTCGGCGTATCCACGTTCAGCTGTGGACAACCGCTGTGATATGCAGACAACAGGTCGGCCCTCTTGATTCAATACAGCGGCTATGCCGGAGCGCGACGCATCAGTAATAACTGTTGAATGCATTCTTGGTGCAAACGGTTGTAGGATAGCTTCTGAATTCAAAAAGACGAGCAACTTCCGTAATATCTGCAAATGCATAGGATTCCATTGGAAGGTTGGCGCATTCTAAAGCTCGAATAAGCAATCAGCGATAGCAGCAAAATTCGGAATACATCGGGAATAGTATTGAATGGCTCCCATAAAAGAGCGTAATTGGCTGCAATTCGACGGGGACTGCATTTCCACCAAAGAATTCAGTCTTTTCTTGTCTGGGTAAAAACAGCAAATTTGCATTTCGACGGATAAACCGCCACATTGTAAGCGACAAAGCGTAGTCTCTCGTCATGATCATGCCTGCTGACACCATGGACAAAAATGTCATCTTGGTAAACTTCAATACCATTGAGGCCATCCAATATGCAACGAACGCACTCCTGGAAAAAAGCCGGGGCAACATTTAGCCCAAAGGGTAGAAAGTTGTACCTGAATAACCCGAAGAGTGTATTAATCACTGTCAGAAAACTGGATGCATCATCCAGTGGAATCTGCAGGTAGACATCTTTTAGATCAATTTTCGAGAAGAAACTCGACCCCTTGAATTTATAAAGGATGTCCTCAGGTTCCGGCGTTGTACATGTCTTCTGTAACAATCGGCGATTGAGTGTCATCCTGTAAACACCACACATCCTGGGTGTACAACCGTCGGATTTCAGTGGTGTCACAATAGGAGTGGCCCATTGTGAACAGCTCACAGGAGTCAGTTTATTCCTCTCAACCAATTCGTTCAGAGTCCGTTCAACAGAGTCTCGTAAGCCGAAGGCAATAATCCTCCGCTTCAATAACATAGCATCTCCGGCACCATCGAGTTCGACTTTAGGGAATTTTCATTCCACCAGTCACTCTAGTGCACTTTTGGACTAAATATTTTAACTCGGACTCAACTGCCGGTAGTGAATAGAAACTCAGTTGAAACTTGATTTGCTTCATGACGGTCAAACCAAGAATAGCTAAACCCGTCGTCGACACCAAGAATTTGCATAGGAATCTGGTGCCATCTCGTATAATATTAATCATACAGAAGCCAAGGATTTTCAGGGAATACCAAGTGATACCAATAATAAACTGGTCTGTCTTATGTATACATGGACTTGGACAGAACTTCTTTAATGCATGAATAGAAATAAGTGATTCCAAACTCCCAGTTTCAACTTTAAAGGACATCTTTTTTCCATGTGAATTTGTAAGTTCCTTAGAAATATGGCCAGCCCTCTGACTGATTGAACTCATCAGAGCCATAAAAGATATATTGTCCTCGGAATCGTTAGTAATCGCACAAACCTTGGATTTGCACACCGACTTGATGTGGCCTATTTTGCCACAAGTATAGCATTTCGCATCACGGAATTTACATTGCTCCCGTGAATGCAATTTGCCACACGAATGACAAGTATTGACTGAGTTATCAGTCTTTGTTTTGCGATTTTTGAATATCTGCGGGTTTGGTCTCCTTGGGATAGTTATGGAGTGAAACACGGGATCTGGAATATGAGATATATTGATAATATTCGAGACATCTTCGAATTGTTTGCATATAGCACGAGCACTTTGGAATGTAGAATTTTTAGTTATAGTAATTGTCGTTGGAGATTTGGATCATTGATGCCTGCAATTAAACGGTCGCGCAATTGCGTGTCTAACTGAGCTTCAAAGTTGCATTTTGCTGCCTGGGTCTGAAGTAGAAGTATAAAATCTCGAATTTTGTGGTCGGATTTTCGCATTATAGTATGGAATATGCTCCGTTCAGCAGCCTCAAAAGCTATAGGCTGAACATGCTAAATAATAGCTTCCTGGATCTTGGCAAGTGGCATTTAAATAGGATAAACAAAGTTTTTTTCACAAGAGCATAAGCGTCTTTTCCAATTGCAATCACAAAATAAGCAGCTTTCTTTTCTTCAGCGAGATTTTCTTGGGTAAAAGCCCAAATTTCGAAACGCTCAATATAGTCTGACACTTTTCTTGAAGTTGCATTAACTGATAAGAATTCGAGGTTCATTAATGACATTGTTGCAACGCCAAATGTGATAGTATTGTATATAGGGTAAAATAAACCCTGAATGGATAATAGAAGGATTACCTGTAATACCGGTTTAACTCTATAAGCCAACCGAGAATCTTGACGAATAGAACACGTGCAGCAACGATGATTCGTATTCAAAAGTGTAACGTACGATATACGTTAATATAGTTAAACACAATAAATAATTAGAGTTAGCAATCACCCTAGAAACGTTCTCGAGTGGTGGCACTCTTCACTCGCCTTTGGCGGCCAAATTTCTGACTGGCGTACGCGATGACGAGTTCATACCCGTTCGGGTCACCCTTTGATAGTACCGCTCCGATGGCGGTGTCGCTTGCATCGGTGTCTAGGATAAAGGGCAGGGCGTCAGCGTAAAAGATAGGAGCTTCGCAGAGGGTCATCTTGAGCTTGGCGAAGGCGTCGTCATGTTCTGGGGCCCAAGGGAATGCCTTTTTGGCCTCTTTTTCAGTCAGTTTGTGGAGAGGGGCGGCGATCTTCGCGTCACCTTTGATGAACTTCCTATAGTAGTTAGTTAAACCGAGGAAGCTTCGCACGTCCGTTTGGTTTTGGGGACGTGGCCAGTTCTTGACGTTTTCTACGCGATCGCTTGTTATCTTTAGTCTTTTTTCTGAGATAATATGTCACAGGTATTTCACGGATTTCTGTAAGAAGCAGCACTTTTGAGGACTGAGGGTAAGGCCCGCTTCCTGGAACCGAACGAGGACCGCGTCAAGGTTGTTTTTGTGTTCAATCACTGTTCGACCGAATACAATAACGTCGTCTAAGTATATCAAACACTGTTTGGGACCTTGTTGCACGGTTTGCATCAGGCGTTGGAAGGTGGCTGCAGCATTGCACAAACCAAAAGGCATGGTATCGAACTCGAATAGTCCGCTGGGGAGGATGAATGCGGTCTTCTCACGGTCTTCGGGGGACACTTCGACCTGCCAGTAACCCGACTTTAGGTCGATAGCGGAGAACCATCGTGCATGACCTAACGCGTCAAGTGTGTCCTTTATCCGCGGCATTGGGAATGCTTCTTTTTGGTAACTGCGTTGAGGCGGCGATAGTCGATACAGAGGCGAATCTTGCCGTCTTTCTTCGAGACAATGGTGATAGGGGAAGCCCAAGGGGATTTCGATGTTCGTATGACCTCGTCCTTGAGCATAGCATCTATCATTTTGTTGAGCTGCGGGGGGGAAACTACGGCTAAACTAGGCAAGCGTTTGGCATACCGTGCTTGAAGTATTAAAATTGATGGGAAACTGCAGGTTTTGCGGCGCTACAGCCCCTGTGAATGATTCCGAGGTAGCTCAGATGATGGCTAGAAAAATGCGTTAGCCCAAATGCAATGGCGAAACAAGTTGGCGAACTGACCTGCTCTTGTGATAGGAACATCTGTCACCATTGAGTAGGCCACATTGGTTGCGTCGGAGGATTCCAACATGACCACATTATCGAGATCGCGGATGTTAATGGGGCCTTTCACCTCCAGTATGCCTGTTCATACAGACAAAGACATCTAATGGGTTTGATTGGGCTTTCTTTTTTAAACAATCAGGGTTAATCCAACCAATCGTTTTGGCCCAAGACGGACTGGCTGCGCAAGAAGGGGAGGGCAATCGACTGGCGAGGAGTAAAAGAGAATGGTCATTTCGAGAGAGAAGATTGCAAATGGCGAAAAGCAATTACCATAATTTCGTTTGTCAGTCAATTTGAAGTTTACGATTTAATTTACTGTCGCTTTTATTGTTCATGTCTTTGTTCCACGAGGACAGTTCATGCGGTTTGAGATTACTCAAGTCGTTTTCAACGACGGCTGACAATGCGATTTTAGATTTTTGCAATACTAATCTAACTTTTTTTTGGTTGAATGAAATCATTTGGTTATCACAAACCATCAAATCAATACGTTGCCGCATTATGCGCAATCATAATGATCACCTTTGTTGGCATGTTGTTTTTTATTGGATTGAATCTACTTTCCTTTGCTTCGAAGTAGTTAAAATAGCGATCCCTTTAATGTTAAGGCGTATAAATATTGTATCAATCCGACCGTGAGGGTAAAAATTGGTCAAATTATTGTGATTCAAAGACTTCGTGGCCCAAAATTCAGAATGGCACGATGGCCAAAGACGAAGGTCGGGAATGAATAATATTGTTGGTTATTCAAACAATAGTTAGCACCCGACCTGGGCCGAAAACGCCGACAACGATACTTAAGACCACTACATGTTTTTATGACATACGCGTCTAAAAAAGATTCGGTTCGTGTGTTAAAACAAAAGGTGGCTTATCAGGCTACTTATTAAATCAATAGATGACAGTATGAAGCGCTTTCGCAGTTCATCGTTCGCTGGAATAATATTTCATAGGCTTTTCTATTTCGAGATCAATTTTTATTTAGTTTCCTGGCTATCGCTACGCATTTTCCACCTAAACCCCAGCCCCCAGAACACCTACACTACGTGACAACTGACAGTTGGAAGGCGTAACTTTGATCAACGGCTAGACTACTTGGTACCAAATCCCACTCAATTCGTTAGGCACCAGTGGAAGACGTTACTTCCTCAAGACCGTTTGTTCACACTACATGAGTTTTATCCACCAAATGTTTTTCTCAATACACCCTCGAGCGAGATTTCCTATATGACGAATAAACTCCAGTGACACTGACTTATTCTATTCTCGAACTGGAATTCACAGACGTCGTGGTTCTGGGAGAGACCCCAGCTACATTCAGACAATCGAAGAACCAGTCTTCTTACAGCCTCTAGCTCAACGATTAATCGGTCGAATATGTTCCAGCATTCAATGATCTGGGTTCCACTATCCTGTGGAACAGAGAAAGTACAATCGAGTGTCGACAGCCCCAGGAAGGCGTTCCAAAATCCTGCGGGCCGCGCTTGCCTGGTTCGCGAAAACGAAGCTGGTTTTGCAGTCCATGAGCGACGACCTATTTTCCGTGGTCGCGCATGCTCCACGAACCAACCAGGTCAGGTATAATGCAGAAATTCGCGCCAGACCTAAGGTACATGTGTATCCAGCAACCGTTCAAACTGAACCGGAAAGCGCCTAATATGAACAAGGAATTTTTTACATTGTTCACCCGTGAGTTTCTCTGCCCTTAAAAATTCCGCCTTTTAAACCTGAATCCGGTTTTTAAAGAATATCCCTTTAGTGTGTTTTACCTATTCACTCATGCAATGCCACTTCAATATTTGAAAACGTCTTGTTCATTGTATGTTCCATGACTCCTCTCATCTAAATTTAAATCCATTTGACGAATATGCAGGCAATACCGCTAAATACCAACAAGAAAACCGTCGTACTATAATTCGGTTAGTCCACATTTTTCCCGATTTTAGTTTCACAAGAACAGATGAAGATGGAATTTTGCAATCGATATAAAGCGCTTACCGCTATTTTTAATATTACTACTAAACTATCATGATAGGAATAATACAGGCATCTCAACATGTCGATTTGAACAACGCATAGCGACGGGTAGAACCTATACTGTCAAAACGCATTCAACCAGAATGTACATCGAATGTACAGTTACGTAGCATTGCTATTTAATCTTATTTAAAACACGCCAACTTATTCTTATATTGGATCTCGAATGCTCGATATTTTGCGACCATCTAGAAGTATACGCGAAGCTATGGATATAATTGCTACGTTTGCAATGCCAGTAGATAAATATATATTGATATGAGGGAATCCACGTAGCATAATCATATGTATAACAGTTTCCCGCAGGTCCTTAAAACAAATTCTTTTATTTAAGTCAAGATAGAATCTTAATCTACCGCAGTCCTCTAATTCCGACACATACAAAAGATATGGACTGCATAAATCTGACCGATATGACAAAGAAATGCATATTTTCGCGAGACCAAGGCAGTACTTCTGCTGACCTTGAGATTTTCAAACCGGACACGGTTGTGCTTCCGCCCAATGGCATCTCAGCAAATTTCTTTCTAGGGAATTAGAAATGTTGTTTTGTCCACCTCCTCTACACTATGAGGTTGCTGTTAAATATTTAAGGACAACAGATGCATACGCTCATATTTCATGGCAGCCATTGGATTATCTACGCGTGTCCCCTTAAAGCTGCGGCGTCTGAAATGAGACATATTACCAGCATTTCATAGTTTCAACGGAAAACAGTTGTGTCCCTGAACACACCGTGCGTTTTCCGAGGTTAACGTCAGTTAACACGATTGTTTATTGAGGTTGTGCTAACAATTCTTCCAACCACAATTATTGACAGCTTCCGGTGATTGGTTTAGCCTAGTTTTAGGTGACCTCTTATTTATAATCGCATACATTTATTGCTTCCTTGTTGATGCCTTGCCCAATCATATCAGCTGGTACAAGCATGTTTCCAAAATATATTTGTGGTAGCTTTGAGAATACGAAATGGCACGTGATGTGGATGTTGCTGGTTTTGGAGAGAAAGTAGCTCTGCCATCCCCTCAATTGCAAATATTTTTTGTCTTTTTTTGAAGAATTCCGCGTGGCCGCATTTTTGATATGCCTCCGATTTTCTGGGTCGTAAATTAACCCGCAATAAAGAATTGCCAGAAACTTGCAGCAAACATGTAAAATTCTTCCATCAACTGCAAAATCCACATTTTTCAACATAAAATGCTGAATATCTCAAGTTCATTACTCACAACATCTATAGTAATAGTCCGATTGCGTTAACGGTTTCGTCTATTCACGCCTTCAAAAAAGAGCGCGTTCATCAATCTAGTGTGTACAATCTCTACTCTTCCGTCGGTGAAGGTATTACAATTATTTGTGTATTCTATTCAAATGTTATTGTTTTCAAAATATGTCTATATTTCTTTTGGATTGTTCAAAGTTTTGGTTCCTAAAATGGCTCCCAAACGGGCTTATAAAATTGCAAAGCCAATCGATGCAGGTTTCGAGTTAATCGATGCAAACCAGTCCATATCCTGGATTGTTTGACCTGCAATCGGGCAAGGGGGCTTGTAGAAGTAATTCCAAATAAGGGTTGTAGTTGTAGAGAATAACTGGCGTAATTATTTTCCAAATACGGGTTTTAGTAACCTTTTACATACTTTAACATAGCTTTGTTAGTTCTCATCTCGATTAAGAGTTTTGTTTGAATATCAGCGTGCAAAAGCGCGGACTTTTCGGGACGATCGATCACGCTATCGTGAGCTATCTGAAACCATTGATACTTGTGTTAATTCTTTTTCTATTGAGGAAATGGTGAAGCAAAAGACCGAAAATATCCTGCCAGAAATGGCCGTAATAACTGGATCCACGAAAACGTCGACAACTGAACGTCGACCGGGTTCTTCTTCGCGTGACAAGACGAAAGAAGATACATGAAAGTCATTGGGGGAGCAAGTCCGCCAACTGAAAATAGCCGTCGAGCAGCTTCAAGTGGAGAGTCAAGAGCTGAGCCAGAATATGACAGATTTGTCAATAAATCGTGTTCATTACCCTCGACAGAACAATCCAAACCCCATTGCTGTCTGTCCTTGCATTGAGAATGAAATCCCTCTTAACCCTGCAACATACTCTCCCCTTTACACTGGTGACAGCATCGGCGGGATCAAAAGTACCTGTGCGGAGGGATCGACACTCGTCCCAAACCTTACCCAGGAAAACGGTGACTTCGAACTTTCCCGTTTGAGAACGACAGACAACATCCAGCGCTTTGGCGAAGCGCAGACAAAGAAATCAATCGCGAGCGAGATGGAGCCAGCTCCCCAAAATCCCTGCCTTATTGAAACACCTGGTCAAGTTTCTCTCCAAGAAAGACCTCGCAGAGACTAGTCGGTGGAGGCGGACAGCAACAAAGTGGATCACAATCAGCGATACTGCGTATCGATGTCAGAACCGATACCGTGTGAGTTTCCCCGTACTTCTATACCTGTTTATCATTTAGGTTCTAGACTAACAGATTCTATAGTTACACAAATCGGGCACGGCGAAAACGGACACTGCGATTCCGTAAGAATGCACAAAACATTCCGTTATGGTACAGTGGTGAGTAGTTTCGCCCGGAACGTTTAAGATCCGGGTACAAGTACCGGTCACCAAGGACTCGGGCAACTCAGGTCGCCCTTAAGGAGGTGGGTCGAAAGCGAGGGCGGCGGGGTTAAAAAATTGAGGGGGAGGTGCGGTCCCAGACATAGATATTAATACCGTACAATAGATAAGTTTTTCATCAAATAGAAATTTTATTTTTGTGTATACATATAATGCATGTTTTCTACTACAGGACCAGCGAATGTCTAGGTTGAAGCCTCGGGAGATGAGGATAACCCCCAGGAGGGAAGCCCCGGAGAAGATCAATCGGCGAAGGAGAGGAGGGGGGTCTTGTTTGAGGGGAGGGTGGTTTAGATGATAACTAGCGTAATCAATTCCAAATAAGGGTTTTAGTAACCTTTTACATACTTTACCATAGCTTTGTTAGTTCTCATCTCGATTAAGAGTTTTGTTTTAATATCACCGTGCTAAAGCGCGGACTTTTCGGGACGATCGATCACGCTATCGTGAGCTTTCTGAAACCATTGATACTTGTGTCAATTCTTTTTCTATTGAGGAAAATGGTGAAGCAGATGACCGGAAATATCCTGCCAGAAATGGCCGTAATAAACGGATCTACAACGAAGACGTCGACGACGGAAGGTCGACCGGAATCTTCGCACGAGGACGTCGAAGAAGATGGAGAAACAACTGCCGCGTAAACGGAGACGTCGACGACGAGACGTCAATGCGTTCCCTATCGGCGAGCAAGAGTGAAGAAACTGGAGAAAATGCTGAGGCAGGCAGGACTAGATGATCTTGAGCAGCGGATCCTAACGCCGAACAAGACGCTATCGTCGCCTGTAATACTCAGGCAAATGTTGGCAAGTAGACGTGAGCTCGACCGTCGGAACAGGATGAAGACGGACCAGACGTTACCCGAGAAGCTTCTCCCATCGATGCTGAAGCAGGGTCAGAAGTCGTCCTTCGTTACCCCGGCTGACGAACAAGAGTCGTTGCCCTCTACCCCGGAAGAAGAACCAGAGTCGTTGCCCAGTATCCTTGTCTTTTCTCAACGACCATAATGCCTAAATCTCGTTACTCTATGTCCTGCTAAAGTGAATGAAGTGCTTTAACCCCTTAAACGTGTTCTCTTCTCTCCACAGGGCATCAGACGCATTCATGCGGGTTAGATTATTATTTGTAATTAAGTAGTACTATACCTTTTTAAACATATTGCCCCTCCGTTTTTAGCATCGCCCAAAAATAATTCCAATATGTCTTTCGTTGTAAAAATCGTAAGCTGTCTAAGTCGTTGTATTGTTTGACCAATTTGATAGGAGCCCCAGGAAAATGGTCCGGTATTTACTGAAGTCTATTTCTATTCGCGATTCGGTAAGGCTGCACTGTGTAAGTTGCGATCCTTCCCATGTGGGGTCAAGAGTACACGCTGTTGATTAAACACAGGTAAATCTTTTCATGATTTAGGTGAATATTGCAGGGTCTCTCGTTTATTGGGATTCCACAATTTGTGTCCAAAGGAACTTTCCGCGCTCCAGATGAGAAGCAATGAAGGTTTCTTGTTATCGACCGAATCAATGGATCTCTAGAAGACGCTCTGAATACTCACGAATTCAGTGCCTCGGTTTATCCTCGTGTGGCAAATCATGACGGTTGGTTTTATTTTCTTTGATTGTCATTCGAGTCTTGTTATTACTGCGTTCTTGGTTTTAATTTATGCGTTCTTTTGACATGTTTTAGATTAAAAAACTGCTTTCGGACATTTTTGCATTAAACGCTACATTATTTGTTCTCTGCCTTCATTTGTGGCAATATTCTCATTCGAAGCCTTTCTCTTTTAGCTAAATGCCTTGGAGTTTATCCACTCTCGTGGCTATGTTCACGCCGACGTAAAAGCGGCCAATCTACTACGAGGCTCTGGCTTCGCGGTTTGTTTTTTCCCCGCCTATTTGAAGCGTGTTTTGTATCCCGGGTGATCAATGATGCAGCTTGTGTGCAATAAATGTGTTAATAGTAATTCATGAGGTCTGTTCCGTTGATAAATCAGTAATGGTTTCCCACAATTTAGCGGACTTTGGCCTGGTGTCACCGTACACTCTGAATGGGAAAATCAAGCCCGAGAAAGCCAACCCAAAGCTGGTGGATAACAATAATCTTGAGTTCTTCTCCCGTGACGCTCATAAAGGTTCGTTTTGTGTCATGTTGTGTTGCTTGCTTTATGGTTGTATGGCTCTCTCTCCTACTTGAAGATAATTAGCTTTGTGGCTACGATTATCGTGAAATTTCTTCAGCACCACTGCGTCATTCATATAGCGTGAGGCACCTCTGTTAATTGAACGATCGACTTTAGTGTTGATCCCGGGCCAAATAACGCGCCATATAACACAGGTTCTTGGGTGGGTGGTGGGAGTGGAGATTCCAGGAGGTTTCGACGCGTCATCTGATTGGGGCAGGGCTGGAACTTTAATATGAATCGAGCATTATGCCCAAATCATCTGTTGATGCTTGAAGAAATTTTATCGGTACCTCCCGAATAAGAGACGCTCTCGAAAGGTTATGTTGGGCTGTTGAAACGACGAAATGGGTATTTTGTTATGAAAGGAACTACTTAGTTGACATGGCTGTGAATTTGTCAGTTATATGGTCATTTAGGTCGTCGAAATATTTTTATTGGCCCAATTCACTCACCTCCAGAACCTGAACCTCCATCGCCAGGCATACTTTCCCACAACCTGAACTATTTTTGAAGCGCGCAAATAACGTCCTTTCTTCTGTTTTCTGCTGATTAGTGGTGTTGTACCGATGGCCTTTACAAAAAGACGCGAGCTCATGAACCTTAAAGAAAGCTGAATTTAAACGTTACTTGATATATTTAATTTCATCATTTTCAAATTCAGCCTCTACTATTTAAAGATGACGCCTGCTAGTTGACTTTGCGGTCTGCATTCATACCACTACCTGAGGAATCCATCGATCGTTGAACCGCCCCAGTTTCATAAAATCTGCGTCCAACCCGATCGTATGCCATGTCTGCAAAACGAATTCTACAAGGTTCCGTCATTCCGTCATTGAGGTCATCGAGTGATCTTGTGAGAACGGCCTTCTTCTGCCCGCATCGAAAAGCGTCTTCATTGAATTTTTCCTCAGAGCAGATGTTGACACTCCGAAAACCGCTTCGCTCCATAATTTCGCATCGAGCTCAAAATCGAAATTCTTCGGGGTTTCTTTCAACAGTCGTCTAATGTTCGTAAAGTGATCATGTGAATGTCATCTTCGCAAAATGTCCTCGTCTCTCTGTCTTTGTTCCCCGGACTATTTGACTGACCAGCCAGCTAAGACCGTCTATTAACCTTTGGCCATGTCTGTATTATTCCTTAAGTTCAATACCTGCGAGACTACCGGCATATCGCAATTCGGTTATTCCTAATTTGTCCCGATTTTTAGTGTCTAAGTAACCGGCGAAGACTGTATTTAAAGAAAGTCTTTGTATTTAGCATTACAATATTATGTTGTATGCTTTATTAATTGGTTTTCTTGACCTCAATAAAGCGCTTACTATTATGTTTTATGCTTAGTACTAATACGAATAATACAGGCATCCCAGCATGACGATTAGAACAACTGATAGCGACGGGTAGAATCTAAACTGTATAAAAGGATTCAGCCCTCAACATCGAATGAACAATTACGCTTCATTTTGTAGAGTGTAAGTTATAAGTACACCACAATGAACACTCTTCAAATAATGCTTATCTTAGATATCGTATGCTTAATCTTTTGAGGCATTCTAGAACTATCCGCGAAGCTACGGATTTAATTGCTACTTTTGCATCGTCATTGTGCTCGGTTGGTCCTTGTGGCTAGCTGGGTGCGATCGCAGGCAAACTCAGTGAACGGCGCGGGGGTGCTTCGGTATCTTCGCATGTTATCGGCCACTGGTTGTCAGCCTGTTATTAACCTGTAAAATTCCTCGCATTTTATATTGTTCAGATACATAGAGAATACCGTTCAATACTGTCGAGACTGCCGGTATATCGCAATTCGGTTATTCATAATTTGTCCCGATTTTTAGTTTCTCAAGAACAGGCGAAGAATTAATTTAAACAAAAAGTCTTTGTATGTAGCATTTACATATTATTTTGTATGCTTCCTTTATTGGTCCTCGTGACCTCAATAAAGCGCTTTCTATTATTTTATTTGTCGATTTTAACAACGCATAGCGACGAGTAGAACCTATACTGTCTTAAAGTATTCAACCCGAATGTTCCGTTACGCTTAATTTTGCAGAACGTAAGCTATTAGTACACTACCATGAATACGCTACAAATAATGCTTATCTTAGATATCGAATGCTCAACATCTTGAGGCATTCTGTGACTATCCGCGAAGCTACAGATTTAATTGCTACTTTTGCAATGCCAGTAGAGATTATATACATATATATTGATGTGAGTGATATATATTTCTATGGATAACCGTTTCCTAGAGGTCCTTACATCAAATTGCACAAGTTGTAGTCAATATCGACCTTTAATCGATCGCACCTCTTCCCATTCCGACGTATACAGAATATCTGAACACTTCGATTGCATAAATCTGACTGTATGCCAAAGTAGATTTGGGATTTTAAAAACCAGACAGCATTTAAAGACTATCCGCATATCTAACAGTGGTTGATTGCATTTCCTTCTATTTGCACGACCTGTCAAAGACAATTCGACGCCGCTTTCATACACACTACTCACACTGGAATAAAGTAAGGCCAAAATACACTTGTGGCGCAGTGAATCTTGAAGTATTGTTTTACAAAATAACAGTTTGATCTATTCTGGGTATATTTTGTGTGATTTCTCCCGCTGCAATAATGCAAACTAGCTGTGAATATATGCAAGCAAAAATATTTCTGTGAATTCGACATTTTGTTTATTTTTACGTGTTTAGAAACAACCTTTCCTCTGATTCTCATCCTACTCTTCGAGGTGGCGGTTGAATACAATCATATTCAATAGCAATTAATGTATTATTGTGAAAGTATTGTATGTATGTTTCGATTAACCCTGAATGTATAATAGACGGATTGCCTGTAATACCGGTATAACTCTATAAGCCAACCGGGACACTTGACGAATAAGACACGTGCAGCAACGATAGTTGGTATTCAAAAATGAAACGTACGAAAAACGTTAATATAGTAAAACACAATTAATAATTAGAGTTAGCAATCACTACATCCAACCTGGGTGCAGCAGCTTTGATGGCATGCGGTAGTTGGCCGGCGATGTCAAACCCAAACGCTCTGAGCGCCGAGGTAGAGCTTGCGAGCTTTGGTCAGGAATAGATGGAGTCGTATAAGCGGGATCAGGTGGATCAGAAGAATTGGAATGAATAGCAGTCACGGCTGGTTCCGAAGGATCGGAATCCATAGCAGACATATATGGTTCATCGGATTTGATCGACATGCCGACGATGACTTGATAAATCAGTGACATCGAGGAGAGTAACCATACTATTTCCACTTCTTCTAAGAATAAGACCTCGAGACGGTCGAAAATCATTCCCTTTGAAAAAGGTAACTTCTCCCGATTTAGGGCATTGGAACGATGTATTGAGTTTGCGCCCCTTGAATAACACAACCGGATGTATTGCTTCCTTGTTGATGCCTTTCCCAATCATATCAGCTGGTACAAGCATGTTTGCTAAATATATTTGTAGTTTCTTTGAGAATACAAATTGTGGCACGTGATGTGGATGTTGTTGGTTTCGGAGAGAAAGTAGTTCTGCCATCCCCTCAATTGCAATTGTTTTTTTCTTTTTTAAAGAATTCGGCGTGGCAACATTTGTGATATGCCTCCGATTTTCTTGGTCGTAAATACGCCCGCAATAAAGAATTGTCAGAAACTTGCAGCAAACATGTAAATGTCTTCCTTCAACTGCAACGTCCACATGCTTCAACATCAAATGCCGAATATCTCCAGTTCATTACTCACAACATCTATAGAAATTGTTCGATTGCGTTAACGGGTTCTTCTATTCACGCCTTCAAAAAAGAGCGCCTTATTCAATCTAGTGTGTACAATCTCTACTCTTCCGCCGGTGAAGGTATTACAATTATTTGTGTTTTCTATTCGCATGTTATTGTTTTCAAAATATGTCTTTGTTTTTTGGATTGTTTAAAGTTCCGATTCCTCAAATGGCTCCCAAACAGGCTTATAAAATTGCAAAGCCAATTGATGCAGGTTTCGAGTTAATCGATGCAAACCAGTCCATGTCCTGGATTCTTGGACCTGCAATCGGGCATCGGACGCTGTGCAATGAAGGGTTTATTGCAGGGTATAGAGGAACAACGGGAGTGGCAGAGGGTCGGATGGTATCTTGCTCATTTGGGAATTGTCGAAGGGAAATAACGCGGGAGGACGGCGTCGGCTCATTCTCCTCAGACGAAGAGGGAGTAACGGGGAACTGTTTCCGGATCGACCTATCGTTCTGATTTACTGACACGGAAACTGCCAGTTGTGGAAACGACATCGCAGAGTCGGTCCAAATTTGACGGTGTACTGTCGTCGTCTTTTACGACAGTAGAGGAGGGAGGCGTTTGGCGGTTCCGAGTCACCATCGTATACGAGACGGCTCGTCTTGGCTGAATCTTTCTTTTATTTCGAACCGGAGTTTGCGACATGGTTTTGATATAAAACACAGAGGAAAAGTCGGCAGAAGCTGTTCGCGGCACGAGGATAGATAAAGTCCTTATTTCTTAGCGCTTCAGTATCATTAAAACAAAACCCTATTATTCTAGACTAAAAACCAACTACTACAAACCGATTGGAATTTTATTGGAAGTTTTAACAATACATTATTTCTAATTAAATAGGAAGATATTTAGTGTACAGACGCATTTATGCGGATAAGATTATTATTTGTAATTAAGTAGTTACTATACCTTTTTAAACATATTGCCACTTCGTTTTTAGCATCGCCCAAAAATAATTCCAATATGTCTGTCGTTGTAAAAATCGAAAACTGTCTAAGCCCTTGTATTGTTTAACCTATTTGATAGGAGCCCCAGGAAAATGGTTCGCTATTTACTTGAGTCCATTTCTATTTGCCATTCTGTAAGGCTGCATTGTGTAAGTTGCTATCCTTCCGATTTGGGGTCAAGAGTACACGCTGTTGATTTAACACAGGTTACTCTTTTCATTATATTTAGTGAATGAATGGAGAATATTGCGGGGTCTCTCGTTTCTTGGGATTCTGCGATTTGTGTCCAAAGGAAATTTTAACGCTCCAGACGAGAAGCAATGCAGGTTTCTTGTAATCGACCGATTCAATGGATCCCTAGAAGACGCTCTGAATAAACACGAATTCAGTGCCTCTGTATATCGTCGTATGGCAATCCAGGCGGTTGGTTTTATTTTCTTTTATTGTCGTAGAGTCTAGTTATTACTGCGGTTTTGGTTTTAATTTATGCGTGCTTTTGACATTGTTTAGAATAAAATGTTCTCTGCCTTCATTTGTGGCAAAATTCTCTTTCAGCTGAATGCCTTGGAGTTTATCCACGCCTATTTGAAGCGTGTTTTGTATCCCGGGTGATCAATGATGCGGCTTGTGTGTGCCATAAATGTGTTGATAGTAATTCAAGAGGTCTGTTCCGTTTAGAAATCGGTAATTGTTTCCAACAATTGAGGTACAAAAGGACTCTAATTCGTGTTTTTCTGGTTTTCTTAAGCGGACTTTGGCCTGGTGTCACCGTACACTCTGAATGGGAAAATCAAGCCCGAGAAAGCCAACCCAAAGCTGGTGGATAACGGTACTCTGGAGTTTTGCTCCCGTGACGCTCATAATGGTACGTTTTGTGTCATCTTGTGTTGCTTGCTTTATGGTTGTCTGGCTCTCTCTTTCTTGAAGATAATCAGCTTTGTGGCTACGATTTTCGTGAACATTCTTGCTTGCGGCGTACTCAGCACCACTGCGTTATTGATATAGCGTGAGGCACCTCTGTTAATTGAACGATCGACTTTAGAGTTCATCTCGGCGGTCACCTCGAGAGGATGATCCGGCTTTATGAATGTCACTAACTGTGACTTCGCCCACGCGGAGATCGGATCCGATTGAACTCCATGTCCGCAAGGGACGACGAGGTTGTGTGTCTTGTGTGCAGCAGCAATGTTAGCTTTGCTGCTAAGTCGAAATATGACGAACGCAGAAGAATATTCGAATGAAAAATCTAGGTGTACTTCAAATCCGTGTCCTTTTGTATGCAGGGCACAAAGGACTCTATGGGTGGTCAGCGCATGCGATGAGCGAATGGGATGTTACCTTTCTAGGAAAACCCGTGCCCATCAATGCATAGTAGAGAAGTTGATTGACCAATAACAAAGGATGTGAGTGATATCTGGGGGTCATAATATGTCGCCTGAACCATTGACAGTTGTTGATAAGGGCCGCAGTCTCCGGGGTACGAGTAGCATTGTGGGGCCTCCGTTAATTACGGAGAATAGGAAGGACAGCAGTTGCTGTGCAGGTTGAATTGAAATAAAAGTTCGAAATGATTGTGTGAAACCTTTTGTTGTAGAGAGTGTCGACACCTGAGCCTTCGAGCAGAGCGTCGACGACGGAGACGGAGAGTCAAGCGGCCGACCGGTGAAGCAGGGGTCGCCCCATTCGGCATCGAGTGGTGCGGTCGCCGCTTCCGCTGTGCGAGGCTCGTCGGAACGTGGCCTCCGCGGAAAGCCAGACGTCGCCGCGGATGCTCCGATTGGCCAAAGAGAAGGCGCTGCGGGAGGAGCGGAGGCTGCGGTTTTTCTGATGCCTCCTTCTTCTAGTGCCTTGTGTTTTATTCTACTGAATTTGAATCAATGAGTCGTACTGTATCACTGCAATACGGCGACAAACCTTAGCGTTTTTTTCGAATTCTCTATCACCAAAGGAACGCCGATACAGCACCTTCGGTCGTGAATTATTGGCGGCTTGCCTAAGCGTGAAGCATTTTGCAGTGGCCGCATTCTAATTTTCACGAACCACAAGCCGTTGATTCATGCCATGGCCTCCTACTTGTCTCGCTTCAACGAACGCGAGATCCGACAAATCTAGTTCCGCAATGCATGAGGCGCCAAGTTTTTCATGGTCTCTCGCACCCTGGTATTCGCGCAACCACCCGAATAGTGGCTGAAAGGTTTTCTCTGAAGAGATTTCAAAAAGACATCCGCCTGTGGACATGGGCATGCATTCGGTGTCAACAGGTAAAAGTCAATCGTCACAGCAGGGCACCGATCGGCACGGTTTAGACACGTTCATGTGGATTTAGTTGGCCCGTTGCCCTCGTCCAGGGGTTTTCGCTACTTGCTGACTTGTGTAGATCGCTTCACCCGTTGGTGCGAAGTTATACCGCTAGCGGACATCGGTGCAGATACGGTCCTTCTCGCCTTCCTGCATAACAGGGTGGCGCGTTTCGGATGCGAGCGTATCCGCACAACGTCTTACCATCCCGCGGCCAATGGGATGCTTGAGCGCCTCCATCGAACACTGAAGTCCTCCTTAATGGCTCAAGATGACCGAGTACATTGAGCAGACAATTTGCCTATCGTCCTGCTTGGCATTCGTGCGACTTTTTAACCCGACGTCGACTCCTGCCCGGCGGTATTTTTCTACGGTTAAACTCTCCGCTTACCTTATGAGTTTGTTAATCCAAGAACAGATGAGCCTTCTCTGCTTGTCTCCGATGTTCTTTAGAGGCTACACGTTGTTGCTTGGAGCGTTCGGCCTAAAGAACCCATACCGAAGAAGTAAGGCTCCCACGTCGACCCACAACTGGAAAAGAGCACCCAAGTTTTTCTCCGTTGTGATCGAGTCCGTCGTCTTCTTGAACAACCATATGATGGTCCTTTTCCCGTACTTTCTCGTTCGGATAAAACGTTTAAATATCAATGAATGGACGCCATAAAACGGTTTCAATTGATCGACTAAAGAATGCTTTCGTCGGGGAACCCTTTTTCAATACTTTTCCAATTCGCAATCCGCCTGAACTGACTGGCAAACTGAACGACGCGATTCTCCCAGATAAATCTACTGTGTCATCTTCTTCAAGTCTGAATCAGTCCGGAGCCGGCTGACCCATTGACGACATCCTGTACACGAAGCCGTCGACTTAGCTGCACACTTCGCATCTAACAAACTTTGCCCGTTAATTTACCGTCGGTTTACCTGCGTCCCCACCAGCCATCCTTATTGTATCTCTTCCCCTGACGACGAAGAGTCTTAGGGGGGAGCCATGTTGTGACCTTAAACGCCCATTTTCGTTTAACTCACACCAAGCGATATCCGCCCACGAACGCACGATCGCCGACTTGACGTTGTGCCTTTGTATTATTAAAATAAGAAACAAATCTTGATTATACTTTGTCTTGGTGGTTTTTAAGTTATCTTTGAACTTCGAATCACGACAGCTTGCTTTCCGACTCTTATATGTTTACGACGATTAGAAAAATAGTTTTGAAGCCAATTAATCAACTATCCTTCAACACCATCTTCACACAGTTTAGAAAGAATGCGTGAGATAATGTTTAAAGCAGAGGAGAAGTCCAAGAAAAGTCCCTTGACGTCTTTCGCTCAAGCATCAAGTGAAGAAAAGATTGTTTGCAAAAACACAGCCACGGCGTCCAGAGTGCTTCGATTTTATTTATAAGCGAACTGAAACGGATCATCGTCAGTTTTAAGCCTGCCATCAAATTTAGAGAGGAGGGGCTTCTCAATCACTTTCAACCAGACGGATGAATTGGCGTTAGGTCTACACTTCACCGTTCCCGGGCAACCATTGCCAAGTATAATAAAACGTTGGACAAGAATGGGTGTAGGTTTCATCGTAGAGTAAGAGTCTGCTTTAGGCTAGCGCCCATGTTCGATTAACGCAATACAAAAGAATTATAAATTATTAAAATAGACTCAACGCTACTCGTAAGGTGCGCTAACGGTTAAACCAGGTTGCGGCAAGTAATAAGGTCTTTCACGCCCGACTTTCTTTTTACAAACATTAAAAAGCGTTTGTGATTTGTTTCTGAAGAATAGGAGCACGAGAATGTACAAATCGCAGTTTTTAATTTATTCAACTCCTGTTGGCCCGTTATAAAACATTGAACATCCCTGTTTTGGAATAGCTCGGGTGACAGACGATGTAAGCCGCACTCGTAGACAGTCTCAGCCTACTATTTCGATGGAATTATCTGGATATTGGTGTACGTTAACAGCAATACATCTAACGACCCATCAAAATAAACAGATAGATGGATTTACTGAGCCTCTTTAACGCGCCAAATAACACAGGGTCTTGGGTGGGTGGTGGGAGTGGGGATTCCAGGAGGTTAAGACGCGTCATCTGATTGGGGCAGGGCTCGTGTAAACTGAGACACAGCAAGGCATGAGCAGGGACCGGCTGGAACTTTAATATGAATCGAGAATTACGCCCAAATTCACATTTGTAGGTAATCGAGTTTGATTGGACGCTGTGGTTATAACGGATGCTACTCATTCACCTTCAAGGCCGGATCAGAGGTCGCTTAGATGAACGCTTTCTCTAGATGCCTTCGTTTGCCAACTTGTCGTCTTGTTAGAAGTTGACGATAGTCTTTGCGAAGAGACACCATTCTTCGTGTTTCGGCCAAAAAAACTTGGATATCAACATAAAAAAATGGAAATTTCCTGTTATCTTCGAATGTGACTGACATAAGTAAGCTGCGGTGTCCCTAAAAATTTGCTGAAAAAAAAGAATTCATTAGATTTCGACAACATTCAAACAATATTGATAAAAAAGATTTCATAACACAGAAATGTGTGTGTTTTGATTCAGATAGCGCACAGTCAAGATAGTAACGTGATATCATTTAATGCGGTTTTCAGATACAAATACATTGGCTGGTAACGACGAATTTGATTCATTGCTCTATTCACTTCACGTTACAATCCATGGAAAATTTAACTCGAAGTTCATATTCAAACAGGATAAAAAAACCCCTACGATAAACTCGACCAAGCCTTTTAGATAAAAATCGCCATTTGCTCTCGCCTGAGACCTTCTTTGGGTCCTATATCGCTGCGTCAGAAGGTTTTGATAAGGACGAAGACGATGAATTCCAAGAGTCCCAATGTTACGTACTTTCGTCTGTCTTCTGCTGATTGGTGGTGTTTAACAGATGGCTCCTTGCAAGAAGACGCGAGCTCATCAACTTTAATTAAATCCGATTTTAAACATTACTTGTTTTATTTGACTTCACCATTTTAAAATTCAGCCTCTCCAGATGACGCCTGCTGGTGGACTTTGTAAATCTGCGTCCAACCCGATCCTATGCCATGTCTGCAAAACGAATTCGGTCAGTCCGTCATTGAGGTCATCGAGTGATCTTCTGAGAACGACCTTCTTCTGTCCGCATCGAAAATCGTCTCCATTGAATTTTTCCTCAGAGCAGATGTTGACACGCCGAAAATCGCTTCACTCCATAATTTCGCATGGAGCTCAAAATCTAAATTTCTCGGGGCTATTTTCAACAGTCGTTTTATGATGGTAAAGTGATCATGTGAATGTCATCTTCGCAAAATGTCGTCGTCTCTCTGTCTTTGTTCGCCGGTTCATTTGACTGAGCAGCCAGCTCAAACCTTTGTCCATGTCTGTATTATTCCTTATGTTCAATACCTGCGAGACTACCGGTATATCGCAATTCGGTTATTCCTAATTTGTCCCGATTTTTAGTTTCTCAAGAACAGGCGAAGAATGAATTTAAAGAAAGTCTTTGTATTTAGCATTACAATATTATGTTGTATGCTTTATTTATTGGTCCTCTTTACCTCAATAAAGCGCTTACTATTATGTTTTATGCTTAATACTAATACGAATAATACAGGCATCCCAACATGTCGATTTGAACAACGCATAGCGACGGGTAGAACCTATACTGTCTAAAAGTATTCAGCCCTCAACATCGAATGAACAATTACGCTTCATTTTGTAGAGTGTAATTTATAAGTACACTACAATTAACACACTTTAAATAATGCTTATCTTAGATATCGTATGCTTAATATCTGAAGGCATTCTAGAACTATCCGCGAAGCTACGGATTTAATTGCTACTTTTGCAATGTCAGTAGAGAATATATACATATATATTGATGTGAGTGATATATATTTCTATGGATAACCGTTTCCTCGAGGTCCTTACATCAAATTCAACAAGTTGAGTCAATATCGACCATTAATCGATCGCACCTCTTCCCATTCCGACACATACAGAATATCTGAACACTTCTATTGGTTAAATCTTACTGTATGCCAAACGAATGCATATTTTCGTGAAATCTGGGATTTTAAAAACTAAACAGCATTTTAAGACTATTTGCATTTTACTATTTTCCTTCAATTTGCACGAATTGCCAAAGACAATTCGACACCGCTTTCGTACACGCTACTCACGCAGGAATAAAGTAGGGCAGTGTATACGATTGGATCTCAACAAACATTCCTCTGGTTCTCCTCCTACTCTTCGAGGTGGCGGTTAAATATTTAAGGACAACAGATGCATACAATCATATTTCATAGCAGTTAATGTATTATCTACGCGTATCCCGGTATAGCTGTGGCCTCTGAAATTCGACTTGAAAAATATTTCCCGCATTTGATTGTTTAAGCAGGAGTGTGGAGTTTTCAGTGGCATCTTTTTTACCGATAAATAATTTTGAATTATAATCACAATTGAAATATTCGTAAGTACTTATTTGCCAATAAATATCGTAAGCTCGAATTGGCCTTGAAAATGGGGGTTCCAGTTGAGCTACACTTCACCGTAGCGCATCGATCGCGTTATCTGTACAATAACACGGAGCAGTATTTACATTTATTTTACTCAAATGGACTACTCAGTTTGTCGACGGGATTGTCATTATTGAAATGCGTTTTTACAGGACACCGTATCAAAACCGGGCTTCGATTTTTCTAGGGAAATGGCGATTTCCTTTATTTTTTAAGGGAAGGAGATTTGTTCGTCCATATCGCGGCGAAATGTAGAATAAACGCAAATGCAATTATATCAGATAATTGTTATGATCGTCTCTGAAATTAGACGATGATAAATATGCCCAGAAAACGTAAGGGTGAGTCGGCAAGAATCAACTTTTCGTTGAAGATGAAGGTGATGGTGATTAATGTGTATGAAACACGGAGATGTAGCAGAAACAGGGTGGACAATGATGAGAAGATTCTGCGTGCTTTGATGCCAAATAAAAACTCCACTTAGCTGAACAACCTGCCACGCAGTATCACCACTTCACCACACCCACAGAGACAAGGACATAATTCACTTATTCTATCTCAGGCACACTCTCGTTAATATAATTTTTTTCAAACTGTTCCATGGCGTTTTCAGTAACACATTATTGGCAGATGAATAACTTTGTGATGCAACCATTTTTTGCTAGTTTCTATTTTCTTTTGCCGCGTAGGCTAACTGTGTTATCCGTGTGTGGGGAAAAATACAATTGAGAATCGCTGCACGCGAAATGCGGCCTTAACGATCGGTCATGATTATATTCCAAATTTGAGTTTGCCGCTGAAGCGCGCATTCATATGATCGATAAAGATGCATAGTTTTGTACAACTTAATGCTCTCAATGATTGATTATGAATGGGGAATTGACCAAATACACTATCGATCGATGCTGGATGATACACTGGCGGCAGTGTCTTAGACGATGATAAATACACGATAATTAATGTGATTCATCCCGTTACGGCGATCTCCTGTTAATAAAAGCCATACTTTAAGTAAAAGCAGCGATTTATGAGCAAATAAGCGTCTCCTGAGAGTGTATAAAACCCAAATCATCATCCGAGATCGATGGCGAGTACAATGTTTAAATTACTCCATCGTTTGTTTCTTCTTCTTCTTTTTGGCAAACAGGGAATCGTTGCAATAGCGCTCGGGGACTTTGGTTTTACGGAGCTGAATGATGAATTCGCGTCTTCATCATTGCGTCGACTGACGCGCGTTCTAAGTGAAGGATAACCAATAAATTCTTCATAATAAACATCAACTTCCGCTATGAATATATGGATGCAAGATTGACCGGTAATGATTCACGGCCCCGCGACCACACAAATTCTGGTTAAGTGTGTGAGATGTCGGTCAAATTTCGAATTCCAACAAATACACATCAACATTGGCCGATGTTGTAGTGGTAGTAGTAGTAGTAGTAGTTGTTGTTGTTGTTGTTGTTGAGACGATAAAATGAAGAATTCCAACATGCCTTAGACAAGTCGCCAAACGACCCTATTTTCGATCATGATTATGGTCGTGGTATTCGCAAGAATCGGGGCGTACTCCGAGGTGAAAATAACTTCAACAATGTGTGCTCTTCAATTTCAGATCACTCCACTTTACCACACCTACACCCACGCAGATTCGCCACTTCAATAGTCCCACATAGGTGGGCACACAATTTACTGGTTTTGTTTAACACATCCTAGTTTATTCATGCTTTTGCTATTCATCCTTAGGGGGAGTCGGGATTTCCAGTTGCTCCTTGTTGGCCGATGAATAATTTTATAACTATTTTTGTTTACTTAATTTGCAAATTGATATCTTGTCCTGCGTAGGCCGTCTTGTTATCGAAAACCAATTGAGCATCACGAAACGCGAATGCTGGCTTGCACGTACGGGGCGTGTTCAGAGTTTAAAATCTCTTCACAATTGTGTGAGCTGTGATGCCAGATCAATTCCACTTGACCGCACCTTGCCACGTAGCTCATAAGAACTGCTTCACTTCTACTCGGGATTGTCTAGAACAGATTCTTTTGAACCAAACCAAGAAACGTTTTCTCTTGTGATACGCTTACACGTTTTCATACAACACCCCTTTTCTCTAGCGGTTTTCAGTGTTTAAAGTTATGAAATAACAATTTAAAATTTCCAGAAATGACACCACAGAAGGACATATCGATATCGCACTTTGAATTTTGATAAAAGTGTAGAGTATGGTGTACTTGACGACCCAACTCATCGCTAATCATCGTACTTCTTTAGTGAGATGGTTCTAGAGAAGCAGTAGAAGGACTTTTACAATTGAGTCAGTTTAACCGCGGCCATCAACCGCCTAAGGCAATTAACCACACCGGTTACACGATTTTTCTAAAAATTGAATTTGCAAATTATGTTATAAAGTATATGACCAATTGGTTGGAAAAGATGTTCAATTTATGTGTTTTACGGCGATCGTACGTTTCTGCATTCGTGTTTTGAGTGTCACGGATCAGGGAAACTCGGTTTTTGTTTATAAACGTTTTTCGATGAACTTTCCAGATAAACGAACTCGAAAGCCCCGATAAGCAGGAACCAATCGATGGTGGCTCCAAGCCGCGGCCGATTAAATTGGTCATAGCGAGATTTCACCTATTATCGCTGAAATTGGTAATAATCGTTTGTTGAGTTCTTCTGCTAAGCCAAATGCAACGAAGCGTTGTTCATGATCCCTACCTTTTCACCTGTCACTCGTTTAACCGTCGATCCCCGCGTAACTCGTTTTTCGTTGCATGGAAGACATATACTTGCATTAGGGGCCTCCAATAACCTTTGATCACACGTTGGACAAAACATTAAAGCAACTCCAATAGAATTCATTAATATTTTCCGAAATGCAGATGTTTTTGCAAGTGAATCTCTTATCTGTGCCCAGATATTGACCGCAAATCGGCTAACCTGAAGAGACATGTCTGTGGCACTGTATGGTGATGTCACATGGCGAACGTTCATTTGATGTCTACTTACTAAAGGATATGTGTTTGGTGATCAAAGTACCTTCTAGAAGCATATTGACGCACGGAGAAGTGTTTGGGAAATTCAGGGTACCTCACCGATTGCAAAAACAAGTCCCCCCATCAAGGTACCATCATTAAAAGACGTATATAGGCTTGAACAGCAACCAACGTTAATGTCCCATTTCTCAATTACAAACAAAAATACTTTTATCTGCCATCTTTTGGCAGACGGTCCATGTTATCGGCAACAATAGAAACGCCTGAATCCGTTAAGGAGAGATATTCCGAGTAAATTTCCATAATAAAATTCAATGCGCTAAACCCTCCCGAGTATTCACCAAACATAATTTGCGGTACTTGAGAATATTTCGTTTCGTGTGTGAATTCGACGACAGAGCGCCAATTAAATGCCACTATGGTTGGTTTTGAGCATAGGTATTGGTTGAAATGATCATAGAAATAGTATAAATACCCGACATTTCACCGGAATGTCATTAATAGGGATCCGACGATCATGAAGACAATAATATTCGCGCAATTGTTCTGTAAGTTGCGAATATTATGGACACCAACTAACCGTGATCTGTTTTTTAGGTATCGTGGCTGTGCAGTGTGCCGATATGTAAGATTGTGCCCGTTATTATTATTTTCTAATAATCTTCTTCTTTCAGTAAGAATATGACATGTGGAGACACGGAGTGTTCTGCAGTAGCGGCAACAGGCGACGTCGTCCAATTCGACAAATACTTGGGAAAACAAATTGGGGTAACCATTTTGCCTAACAAGGCTTCGCCAATTTGTAATTTTCTACGTCGAAATAACAATTTCGTTTTTTCTCTTTACCAGGCAATTGATCCAGCATGCCCTACGGTCCCTGCGCGCACTCAGGGCCTCTGTGGCGCAATAAAGACTGGTAGGTTTTGCATTTATTCGACAGGCCATTTTGGTTTCAAACCAATTTTACAAAAATAAAATATTTTCTCTAGGACAAGAAGCAGTGATCTCGTTGGCAGGAAAAGTGGACCTAACGGCTAAACTGTTCAAATTCACCTATAACAATGCAGCCACAGTGTACACGAAGGTGGTGACCAAGGCTGCAGGAGGTGTGAAAGCAGGTAAGTTCTACCGACCTGGTGTTCTGTGTGTAACTACATGTGCGCAAACGCATTGACTTCTGTTCGTATTGCAGCTATCGACTGCACAAGTGGAAACGTGCACGACTCCAGATTCGGTTACAATGGACACAAATGGTGTTATAACCGCCATAGATTTGGTGTTTCCAGCGAGTTTGGATGCTTCAAAACCGGTAAACAATGGATTTTAGAATGTGTCATTTATTTTACTAAAACACATGCACGCAGGCTTAGAATCTATTTAAATATGTAGATAACCCCAGTCGCTTATAACAGCCTGGATGCAATTGAAGGCAACATAATTGCTGGTGCGTTCGGAGCCCAAGGCTGCGCCGATAATACAAAGGTTTGCATCACACCCAAAGGTTCGTTTTTATTTAGATGGTGCACAATCCGGATGGTAGCCAGGTTACCGAATGTTATGTTTTCGTTTTTCAGCTGGCACGACGGTTTCCCTTAGCGGCACATTGGAAACACTTCCCGCGCATGTTACAGTTACTTTGACTGGGGATGCGACGCCGTTTAAATTCACCTTCACCTCCGGTGCCTCGTCAATTAAACTGCCCTTTGGGCTTTCTCTCGTCGTCCTGATTGGCTCGCTTGTCGCCATGTAGGAAGAAGGTGACGAAAAAACCGACGAACGTCCGCATTCCGTCTATTTATCCACATAGTCGTTTGACCCTTTAGTGACCCATTAATAAACCTTTCTTCTCGGAAACTGTCTTCTGTGGATTGTTTTTGATTGGTGGGTAAAAACGAATGGTCTTAGTAGATCCCTTTGTGGGGCGCTTGCGAGTCTGGCCTTAATCTCAATTTTCTTGAACGACACACGTGGGCGCTGATTACAACACCCCGATATCGCTACCGCCTCAATGCCTAGTTAGTCAGTTTACTAAAGCGCAAATCGATTGCCAGGACTTTTGTGCTGGGGATTGTTAAATCAGAATGGCCGACTAACCAAGGAAGAGGGCAGATGCTTTCATCGAAACCCCATTCTGGCATTCTTGAAACCTTCACTAATATCTG